>JAZGTI010000618.1:0-36822 GCA_036877585.1 Botia kubotai | reverse complement strand
AATTACGATATTAATCAAGCTTTAATTTCAATTCATCTCCAGTAACCGTCACACACGCTCACTAATCAGTGAAGCAACTCCGCCAACTACACAGTATTAACACATCTCAGCCCCTCTGCAGGAGACAGAGAGGTTGATGAAGAAATACATACTGTCTCAGTGAAATCAAACTGACTGATGCCTCTCATCCAACCAGAAAATCAGCACAGCACTGACAGAGGAAGAGATGAATACAGAGAGGAAAAGAAGGATAGGTCAAGCGGGGTGGATGTGAGGAGGGGTGTTTAGATACGTGGCGTGTGCCAAAGAAAAGTAGCAAGGGGTTGTATACTGTTGTGAATAATTTAAAAGGTTGTATATCTATCAACAGACATTTATAATTGAAACCAGTCTTGTTAAAGGCAAACCCTTTTTGTTACATGTTCATTGAAGGCTGAAACTATTAGTACTTTAGTACTAATGAATTAGTACTCAAGCTTCAACATTGGAAGTTGCTGCCAATTTCTGACTTCCACATTATGCTTGTATTCACTATTTCTTATACTTTTCCTATTATTTGCACTGATTTTGCTACTGTATAATTATTTAAGTGACTATGATGATTGTACGTGTAACCTGTGCTTTGACAATACAAAAATTACCCAGCCTGGACTGAAATACAAAAGCAAGAAAAAGAATGAGAGGGAGAGAGAGAGAGAGAGAAAGAGAGAGGGAGAGAGAGCTGAGTAGGTGGTTGCCTGGACTCAAGGGGACACAATCTACTAATTCATCTCATGCCAGTTCCTTTCCAGAGGCCATAAAAAAGATGTCTCTGTAAATTTTAATAATAATATAAAAGCCCCTCTGGCCTCAAACTTTGGCCTCGCTTCTCCCCTCTCTTTTGGAGCAGAGGCTTGAGTTCATCTTAGATTGAAAAGGTAAAGAGTCTAGGAATGCACATTGTCTGAGGTAAGTGGCTCTCTCTCCTTCTTTCATTTTTACTCACTCAGATTCTGTTTTTCCTCTTTGCTTACCATTTCTTTCCTTCTCTCCTGTAACTCTCCTGTTTAAGTGCCCCATCTCTCACTTTCTCGCTTTGCCCGTTGTCGTCTCATCCTTCTATCTCTGTGTCACTCTTAGAAACAAACTCACTTTCTCTCTGTCTCTCTCACTCTTTTCCTCTTTAATTTACTCCGGGGCAGCGCCATGGTTACCTGGCATCGTGCCATCTCATTACACCGCCAATTGATTCTGGAGCACCGCCACGTCCGTTGCCCCTTCCACTCCCTCCTCCAGCCCTTATTCACTGCCCCCCTCCTCCTCCACCCCCAACAGTCAGCCTCCCATTATGCTGCTGAGACCGTCTGCAGTGTGGTCGGAATACTGAGCACCATCTCGCACAGGCGCAGAGTCACATGCTGGACGCAAAGTCATAAAAATGAGCCTATCATAGCACTTTACTAATTGGGAAGTTTGGAATTTCTTCAATTGTTCAATTTGCAGTAACAAGCGTGACGTAATATCTGATTTGCCATTGCAGTATGTCAGTGAATGTCTGTGTCAATATTGTATTCATCAGGAATTGATTGGGTTGTGAAAAGTGGGAGTTCCTTACCAAGATGCAGTCAAACCTGAATGGTACTTTGCTAAAAAAATTCTAATATTTATATTATTATTAATAATAACACGTAATTCAATATTCATCTTTTGAATAGTTCAACTTTTATATTTACTTTAACAACCAACGCACCTAAAAGAAGGTTGCCTGAAAATGTGCACAAGTATGTTATGGGTTAAAAAATGTTGCCTACATTAATCCGTTTTCTTTTTTCTAAAATAATGAGCTTATATAATAACCTAGTCACGCTGCAGAGATATAATCATTTTAACTTGAGAAAATCCCATAAACTTGTCTGGTCAATTCTTGGTACAGCTGTGTTACTGTCAGAGGCCCTAAACAACATTATGGAGAACGTGGTAGAGCTGTAGAGCCCAAGCTGAGGTGGGCCTACCCCAGATCGAGGCCCCTTTCCTGTGCTCGGCTCGGGTTGTCTAAGGACACGGTGAACCGGGCCACCCGATATGAAGGAGTGGGCCCTGCTAAGGGGCCTGTGAGGGACGCAGTGCCTCATCTGAAACTCTGTAAGCCTGCTCGGTGTGATAGAAAGGGGAGGGAGAGGGATGGGTGCTAGCTGGTTGTCCTAAGGAGCAGGATTGGTCAGTTCAGCTTGATGTTTGAAATAGATTGGGGGCATAGAGTGCTTGGGAGAACAGAAGAGGAAAAAAGAGATGAGAAGGGAGAAAGAGAGAAGTACGATGAAGAGGAAGATAAGGCATTTGACCACAAAAAAGAAGAGCATGAACTAAAGGGGCTTAAATATAGAGATAAACTTCTGAGGTACTATGTATTACTATGTGTCCCAACAGCCTACAAGCTACTAAGCAGAGTGTTGGGATAGTTGGATTAGCACGCCTCCGAAAAAGCAAACCGGGTTTAATTCACACCTACTTTTCTTATTAGTCATTCATAACCGTAATATGAATGTTTGATGTTTAAGCCTGCACAATCTCAGTCTGACCACCCGTGCCTCTTTCTCACTCACTCTCCCTCCTCCTCCCTCTCTCTCTTTTGTCAATACTAGGAGTATATGAATACCCTCACTGTGAGACTCTCTCCTTCTGTTCACACACTGCAGTGCTCCACACAGGGATGCCTGAGTGGTGAGGTAAGAGGGCACTATACCTCAGTGCGCCAGAGCACACACACACACACTCACACACACACACACTCACACAAACGCACTGTGCGTTTCTTTCTAAACCACTCACACGCGCACACAATGTCTATATCTACCTTTATTTAGCATCAGGACGATCTGTAAGATTACACATGGTTATATTGCTATAAATGTTATCCCTCATACTTTAATACCCAAAACAATGGCAAGTACAAACACGATAAATACTCTGGATATACATGCTTGGAGATTCGAAAACTTCGCGCACACACACACAGCATGAATCATGCGGTGATGAAAAGGCAGTCTTTTCAGAATGAACTCCCTGACCCATTCTTCATGTCCAGGAGCCCATTCTCCTTTATCGGGCTCTGACAGATTTCCTTTTCAATGAAACTCATTTAGACACCCAGCACTGGCATAACTTCCAGCGTTACAATGCAGCTACCTTCTTAAGTGGAACTCCTTTCTTTTGCAATGATCCGGGACCAGCTGCCCCTACTCAAACCTTAACCTTAAGCTTAAACAAAAAAACACAGCTGGACCTTGGATCTGTATTAAAAGGGAAACGAGTCATACAAAGTTTAAATACCTTATGACAAGAGGTGGCGTTTAGTTCTACTGTATAACAAATTTAAATGAGAGTTAGTAACCGCTATCTCTTGTGGCCTATATTGACCACTGGTAAGTTATAGAGTATAAAGTTCAAAAGAGGGTCACAAGGGAAGAGGTTTTGGCGTAAGTCTAGAAAAGGATGGGTATTTAAAAGAAGGGTTTAAAAAACAAACATTTCTTCTACTGAGGCAATCCACTGCAAGCATTATAATTCTGTCCTGTACTTTTCCACCAACTTTACAGTTTTCCAACACACGACCTGCTGACTAAAGGCACGTGTAAAAAACGGTGAGGTGTGTGTTGTTTGGCTTGGACTCCATCACTGTCGATCTAAAACATTATTCAAATCATTTAAACATTCCAGTCAGCAGCCATGAACTATAGGAAAGGATTAATTAACTCTTAAACCAAACAGTTATGTGGCAAAACCTTTCCAGGTTTCACTAATTTCTCTCCAGAGAAAGAAACTGAGAAAGTTGCTCACAAATGGAAACGTGGAGTAAATGACTAGACAAATCTGAACTTTTGTAAGTCTATAAACACCAGAACAAAAGAGACTCTTAAAGTGCTGGAGAAGATGACCAATGCCATCTGACTAATGACCAATAAAGGCACATGTTATTCAGAATTACAAATGTGTTATTTACTAACCCCAATGTTGTTCCAATCCCATATGCTGTTGTTTTTTCTGTGGAAAACGAATGCAATTTTTAGAATATTTACGCAATTTTCTAGAAGGACTCATGGTGACCACAGTTATGGAGCCAAAATAATGTCATAAAAGCACCAATGTGAAAGAAAGAAAGAAGGAAAGAAAGAACCTGAAAGCAAATTCATAATTATTTGTGTAGAATACAGTAGCTCTTAACACTGAGATCTACTCAACACTGAGCTCTACTCAACACTGAGAGGCTTGCATACCCTGACAGTCACACAGCCATGGCCACCTTCAACTGTCATTGTATGTTAGAGATCTGCATAAAGGTTCTCCAAAAATTCAGCTTTTGTAGAGCAATGCGGGGATACAAGTTTGGAAAAACATGAAGGTGTGTAAATAATTAACTTTCACTTTTGGGTGAATTTTATAGCTCCTAACATTTCCCAGAAAGGTTTCTATATCCTAAGAGACTGTGTGTTTACCATGTACATGTGTTTCTTTGGTTGTAAAAGCCACTATGACAGAGAAAACTGGTAAACACATTTAACGTTTCTGAGACACTGATTAAATCACCAGTGTGGTCAGTGCCTACAGTACCACTTTGAAAGCCTAGTTTGTAGGGGTGTTGACCAAAAACAAGAATCAATTGGAGAGTGTTTACACAGGCTAAAGGGCTGTAATGTTTCAGCTGGAGGAGCAGAAGTGTCTGTCGTTCCCCTAATGGGCCTCAGAGTAATACCAGGCAAAAGACCTAATTATGACAGGCCATCGTCCCTCGGCAACAACAGGAGAGAAAGCGAAGTAATTGGAAGTGTTACAAATAATATATTTATTTATGTATAAATAAATTGCAATTGAAAGAACAAAATGTGCACATATTAGGAAAGGCAACACCTTCATTTACAATACATTTAACTCTGTCCCATTTTCTCTTATTCTCTCTATAAAACTATTATTGTAAGGCTTTCAAAGGCAATTTAAATTTATAAATCTCTACTTTTGGAGTTCTGTCACATTCACTGAACAAACGTGGACTGTTCTGTTCTGCTTTCCAAGTTTGAGTCATTTATGTGTCATGGAGCTCCGGAAATATATTGGTAAAAAAACTGATTGCAATGTGTGACTTTGCGTTTGCTGAGGAAAACGTCTGGATTAGAGCTGATAAGGACAATGGCTTATCAGTTCTTTAGCGTGAGAGGAAATTCATTGATCATTGCCAAGGCCACAAAAATCTGCCGGATGGACTGAGCAATGCTCTCAAACATGCTAGATGTTGTCTGAAGGTCTGCATGGCCATTATATCAGCAGAGAGTTGAATCACTGGGTCTGTTATTACCCGCATCCACATCCTACAGCATTACAGGCCGATTACACACCTACAACAACTCATCTGTGACCCTCAGACCTAATTCAGACCACAATGTTGGATTGAGCCACTTACCTTTGCAGCACTGAAGCTTCAACTCTCCAAATACTCCCTTTACCATACAGACAAAACTGGAAAAATGCTTTTCAATCCTTTGAATACTTCCATCAGTCATTTTACTGTTTAACTGTTTAATTTTTAAAAAATTACATCCATTAGACTGAGAAAAAAACACAATTTTATTATTTTTGGAACCCTTAAAGGAAAAATTGGTGTCTTATCATTCTGTCATCATTTACTGAAACTCATGTTGTTCCAATCTCGTATGACGACTTACTGAAGAACACTGTAGGAATAATTCAATAAATATCCAGCTGGTGAAATCAATACAATGGAAGTGCATTATGATTCACTTTACACTTACTAAAGCGCCCAAGAGTGTTAGGAAGAAAGTATGTGCACAGTAAAATCGTAATTTCACAGTAAAATTGTGTCAGGCACCGTGACACCTCAGGGTGTCACTTGTATTGTTTACGCAAGCTCTGGAAGAACAGTGCCAGTCGCAACTAAGATGACATATTAAAAATAACGCAAAACGAATTGAGGTGTCATGGGGGCCTGCAAAACTTAAAGTGAACTACTGTGAAATAGCTTAAATGTTTGTTTTTCGATCAAAACTGTTACTTGTAAAATGACCGCTGAGCCTGTTTGACATTTTTGTCCTCCATCGAACTGAAGTAAACATTCTCTAAACATTTTCCCACATATTTTTAATGTTTTCTATAAAATATAAAACATCTTTTTATATTTAACATATTTGGAACAATACAGAGTTCAGTTAATAAAGACAGAACTTTCATTTCTAGGTTAAGCATACCTATATAAAAAATCACAGAAATGTGTTCTGGATGTGTTTTGTTTTCTCTTTTTAAGTGAACTACTGTAGGCAACAAAACATTTTAGGGCCATTGCTTAAGAATACTTGGGAAGCCAGATTAAGGTGGTTTGGACGTGTACAGAGAAAGGATAGTGAATATATTGGTAGGAGGATGTTAGAAATGAAGCTACCAGGCAGAAGGCAAAGAGGAAGACCAAAGAGGAGGTATAAGGATGTGATAAACGAGGACATGAAGTTAGTGGGTGTGAGTGAAGAGGATGTAGATAATAGGGTTAGGTGGAGACAGATGATTCGCTGTGCGACCCCTAAAAGGGAACAGCCGAAAGGAGAAGAAGAAGAAGCTTTGGAATACTTGAAAAAGTTATAAACTTGACCGAAGCTAAACAGTCATCAGCTTCTGGCTCTAGGCAACAGCAAGCACAAATCCAGCATCATCCTATATTACTTTAATTTTACATTATCACAATTGCCTGCTGCTTAGTCCTGCCATGTGTGCTGCTGGCAAAAAGTTCTTATATAACACTTGCATGAATTTCTGCTGTCTACTTGTGCATTTCAACACAAACAGACTGCCCTAATAAAAACATGAAATCTATAGCTTACTCAAAACTATTAGGACATTTATAAGCCACATTTTAAAAGCTTTTGTAAGCCTGGTAAGCCTAGTTAATTAAGCTTTTAATTTTAAGATTAAACCAAATAAAGTATTTCAGCATTTACATGAACAATCGCAATGGGAACTATTGTGTGATGTGTACACGTGTAGATGTGCGCATATATAAATTATATTTTTATAGAGTTTGCCTCTATAAATGAATTTTTAAAAGAGAAAGGTTCAAGAAACACAACGCAAACCCACGCAAGGCTTATCATCTCATGTTCATCACAAATTATCTTGACTTCAGTAAATGAAGACCCTTGTGGTTATATTGTTTGCAAGTATGTGTGTATGTTTGAAGCTTGTCCTGTCTCTTTGCATGAGTCACACGGCACTGTCACTTCTGGGTTCGACTACTGAAAAATGTGATTACTTCAGTTGTCATTAGATAGACCAATGTACACTGAACAACCTGCGTGTGCATCCTGAGTCATATCCTCTATACAAACTTGCACACATACCTCATGCCTGCTCATATACCAGACTGAGTCATATCCTCAATAGACCCATATTTTATAAAGCACACCCAGCCAGGCTGACCCAAAATGCAAAGATTTAAGAATAATGTGCCAACTCACGCAAGCACTGACACTAACTTTTTGAATAAAGCGCACACACCTCTCATTGATCTCTCGAATCGTATTTGTGCCCACTCCTAGAAATGTCTACATACACGTTTACTTATCCATATAAATGGGGACATTCCATTCATTTTTATTGATTTTATACACAGCTAGTAAACACTGTAAACTAACCCACAGTTTAACCCTGACAGAAAACTTTCTGCATTTTTACTATTTAAAAAAAGCTTTATTTACTATATTTTATAGCGTTTTTTACAAACGAGGATGCCCGCAAAAAGAGGCTTGTTTCTCAGATTTATCTTGTTTTGCCGACTTGGGTACAAATTTGTTGCCAATATTTGGTTAAGTAAAGTATAGACAGGCCAGAAAGCTAAAAAAAACTTTACATATTTACAAGCGTTTTTCCCTACTAAAAAAGCCAATGGCCTATTGGTAACAATGTTAAAATCTAGTCATCAAGGCTGATTTTTACTGAATGAACACAAGACTGACATTGATTGAACATTTTTGATGATGCAAGCAAGTCACAGAATCAGATTTTTGACTCGATTCATTAAAATGAACAGTTTGACACACACAAATAAAACATGTAACCCCATCTCCAGCACTTTTGTGCTACAGAAATTCAAGACCTAAAATCAATAAAAATAAAGTGACTTAACACTCTCATACTCATGAGTCAAGGATTGTGGAAACTATGGAAACGTATGTTATTCACACTGTTGCCTAATTTTACGATGTTATAATTGTGTTGCAAGGCAAAATGATCACAAACATATAACGAATATTCAATATATTGCCCAACCACATGCAGAACTACCAGAACCTTTCAGTGGTGCTGTAAATCTCTCATGGACAGATCAATGAAACCAAATATTTTACATTGGGCTCCAAATTAGAATCCTGTTCTCTGTTTCTCGGTTTCCATCTCATGGTTTCTGTCCCTCTCTGGGGTGGTGAGAGCGAGATACAGGAGACAGGAGCAGGATCGAGAGCGATGGGTGAGGGATGTGCTACATTCTTCAGCACGCAGTGGGATAATGTGCTGGTATGAACAGTATGTGGCAATCTGACCGAGTGGCTTCCAGTGCAGCTTTAAAGAATAATAAAGCAATATTACAAAGTCAGAACCCGATATGAACAAAGATACTGCTCTGCAGAACTAACCAAACACACACACACACACCTAGACAAACTGCAAATACTGTGTGCTTTACTACTATGAATTATTGTGCATTATGTGGCCACAGTATGAAGGTGCCTGGCATACAGAAGGAGGACATTATGGTCATAAAAATAGCATGTTTTTAACATTTGGCAAGGGCTTATCTGTCAGCTTTAGACTGGGTTTTACTCTCGTTTTCATTTGTTTTGAGTTTTGTTTAATGTACATTAAAATTAATGTATCATACAAACAATTTGTATACTGTACACATTTAATGTAATGACAGTGGCACTGCGCACGTCAGTTTCAGGATATTAGCAGAACTTTGCGTGTGTAAATGACCCTATCTGTGCCAAAGTGTGTGTGTGTGTGTGTGTGTGTTTATGCATGTTGCCAATTGTTCAAATTGTAACATCCCCTTCGTAACCTGAAACAGCTGCTTATTCTATCACAGAAACAATCTTGCTGAACGTAATACACAAAGTATTATTGAGAATCAGCCATGGACAGATCTTGTAATTGTTATTTATTTGATGTCCCACTTTTCCATTTTCACGAAGATCTGAGCTCTTACAGAGAACTGAGCTTGCTAATAGAAACAAGATTGAGCTTGCGTAGAGACACAACCTTTTTATGTGGCTTTTAGGGTTAGTTAAATCTACTGTGGGTAACCTAAACTTAACAATAACATGATATTAAACAAAAATAAGTAGAATTAATTTGAAATATGTGAAAATGTCCGAACAAATTAATAATTATTTAAAGCCATAATCCAGAAAACAAAGTCATGCATGAGGATATTCTGTCCGTTTGCTCAAACTACACTTTAAATACCTCTTTAAAAAAATGATGCCATAAACCTTGCAAACTTTTGTCAAATTCGAGAAACAGTTTCTCATCTGAATCTCTCTCACAACAGCCCAGCACCTTGTAAACACGACTTCCCAGTGAACTGATAAAACTCTGCGCATCTTGTCCATGTGTGCGTATTTGTATTTATGACATGCATTTGGTGTCAGATTTAGATATTGCTGCCCCACTGGGTGTTGTATATTTAAGTCTAGATGTGTCTCAGGAATGAAGGGAGGAGTGAAGGTAAAAAGATGGAGAGATGAAAAGATCCTGTCGTGCCGCAGCAGAACTCCAAGAGCTCCAGGAACTCAGAGCGCTGCAGCCCGACTCACTCAATCATCTTTCTCCTCTCATCCTCTGTGGAAACAGGCAGGAGGACAGATAGACTCTCAGTATGTGTGGGAGTTCTGCTCTCTGCTCATTCCTCCATCACCTCTGCTCTGCTCAGGTCATCCATCTACTGATGGCTGGAACGGATGAGCGATACGAGGCGGAGGAGTCGGTCGGCTACACTAGCCAATTTCTCCCTCATGAGTGAACTTGCCACATTCTGGCAGGAAGACACATGGACGATGTCTGTCTTCTGGCCTCAGGTCCAAAATTCAGAATCTAAGTGTTACTATTCAAAAAATTGAGGCAGTTACCGTGGTTAAAATAATGGTATGTCTGCACAATGTGTGTATGGTCTATGTGTGAATCGGATCTCTGTGAGTGTGCTGGACAAACCTGTGGAAAGTGCTTGAGAAAGATCAATAACTGTAGCAACAGTCAGTTGCTGCCTCCTGTCCCGTCCTTTCTCCCATGTATATGGTTACTACCTGTTTTCCTACAGTATATGCCATATCAATCCCTTCATCTTCCATTTTCTTTGTCTTTTGCACTGTCTCTTTCCAAAACAACCACCCCCCCACCCCACCTGCTTGCTCTGCTGCAGTGTAAGCTGATTGGATGAAAGCGTATCTCGAACCACTTTAACTTAGTCCAAATTTGTTACACCATTGGCTATCTCAAGCAGGCTCAGGCTACAGAAGTAGGGGGCGGGACATTCCCCTCAGTCCTGTACCCAGTGCGGGGAGGGCAAAGTGGGCACGACTTCTCAAGCAAGGCCCAGGCAGACTGGCGGCCTGCCTGGATAGGACTGGATGGAGCCGGACAAGCCTATTGGCCTGAAGGCCTTAGAAACTAAGGTTGAGTTGATATGGCACATCCATGGGCAGCTATCCCCTATCAAAGATGGGCCCTCAAGAGTGCACCAGGAAACTGCTGAGTCATGTTTTCTTCTTTTATTGCCTGCACAGATGTGTCAAATCCCAACATGATTACTGTTCTTTCAAAAGCAAATATTTTGGCAGGTTTATTAATATCCCAAAATTCTGCAGGTTTGGCTTGGTTATAAAAAGAATGCACTTCTGTTATCCTTCAAGTATTTTCAACATACTGTCATACCTCCTGGATTATCAACATTGTATTTAGCTACAGGTAAGGCACAGAGATTAAACTCTGGACAATGAAAAAGAGACATATAAGGACAGTAGTAGTTTTACAAATAATACCCCATCCAACAATGGGATAATACAGCACACTCACACGTGCACACCCACCATTCCACAACCCAAGCTATGATGATATCCTGGCTGACTCATGGATTGTGACTACAGAGGGGCGGGGCCATCGACCACTCCCTTTTTATACCACACTGTTCTGCTGGGTCATGTTTTAAAGCCACAAATTAGACAGCTCCTGCAGGATGCTAATGTGACAGTCTGCCATCTGCAGGTTCAATGCAGTACTACAACCCTACAGCACTTGACGTCTCACGGGATACACGCATGATAGAACATAACGCATCACTCTTACCTCTGTGTGAAACATGCCAATTCATGCCGAGTTCATAAGTTCAGCTATGAAAGAAGACAGAAAAATATAGTTTAGTTCAAGAACGTTATAATATTCAAACAAGATTTGGTGTTTCTCAGGGGTACATCTAGGAGACAGACGATAGCGGTGCATGTCTAAACTCAATGCCTTTGGCTCAGCATGTTTAAAAAAGCCAAGAGTTATTTTGTCTCTTCCTTGCCTTTAAACCGTTTCTCTATCCCCATTCCTCTCTCCTTTTCTCTCTTTTCTGTATACTGTCGAATTATTCTTTTCTCTTGTTTCAAATCTACCTTGGTTCTCCCTCCTCCTCCCACCCATGTTGTCCTCAGATGCCCCGGCGCCATGTTTACCTCATGTTGGTGCATTTCCTGTGTGTGTGTGTGTGTTTTGTGTGTCTCACTGTTTCAGTGTTGTAATGTACTTAATTGGCATAACAAAGAGTTACATTTTCAATGCCAAAGAATTAGTGGATCGTTAGGCAAATGTTATTCAAATAAAAATACAGAATAGATTTAGAGATTTGGCAGTAATAGCAGAAGTGAACTAGGCTAAAGTGAGAAGAAAGAGAGAGGATGGCGATACTGATTACTCAAGTATCTCGTGCATTTGCAGACAAAGATGAACTGTGCTACTAATACCCAGTGGTCCTCGTAATACTTCTGTTCCTAAAAAGGTGGGGTTTTGTTTCATGGATTTCAATCAACTTTGAAAAAAGAAATTTGGCTTTGTCTCATTTTTGTTTCATTTGCACTGTATGAAAAGTCTAACCTTGTATCTTTTAACCTTTTATAAACACTATGATTTTCTGTTTTCTCCTCTCACTCCCTCATCTTTCCCAGTTATTCCCTGCTTTCACTTTAATTAACGTTCTGCCGTTTTCTTACTCTCTCCCTCTCTCTCTCTCTGATGAGGAAGGGGATGGGAATTGCGGTGGATATCCGCATTGGTTGCCATGGCACCAGACAGCTCATTTCTACAAACGCTCCGGAGTAAAGTGTGTGTGTGTGTGTTTGTGACAGTGAGATGCTGTCCAAATTATGAACGTCTCATCTTAGTGAATCATTCGGCTCTATTGTGACTAATTCATGAGCTGTATTCTCAAGTTATTAGCATTATAAATCATTCAAAAGTTCAATGGCAACAGATTGTACTTGAAGCAATGAGGTAAAATGAGGCAATCAAAATCTGCCAGTCTATCAAGTATACAGGAGGGGGTGGGGATGGACTTGCTTTTGTGTGTTACTTTCCTAAAGATGGATTTAACCTGTCTGGATTTCACTTGCTTTGGTACGTTTCTCACTACCATTAGTGTCTATTATAAGAGCACATCTGGTGCGTTCTTTCTGTTCCTCCTACAGTAGCGTCTTTGATCTGTTGCTTGACTCTTTTGCTGTGTGTTTCTACTTCCTCCCAGAAGAGGGCAGCATTGCTTTACAGACGTCACGTCATGCTCGTTTTCCCACAATTCTGAACTTTGTCTTGCGTTCTTAAGGTCTTCAGGTTCACTTCTATTGACCATGTTTTGTTTGTGACAGTGAGATTTGAGTCTGATTATCAGAGTGAGAGCTAATGAAGGTTTTGGGGTTACTGGTATTTAAATTTAAGTTCTTCTGAAGAAGAACGCCAATAAAACTGGATCGACAAAACATTTACATTTAGGCATTTGGCAGACGCTTTTATCCAAAGCGACTTACATTGCATTATACTACACATTGATCACTCTACATTGAGTTTGTGCAATCCCTGGGATCGAACCCATGACCTTGGCGTTGTTAACGCCATGCTCTAACCACTGAGCTACAGGAAAGCAAAGAATAACAAATAGTCAGCATGCTTTGGCATCCAAATATACCAAATATTTCGATACAAGTGCAAAGTTGACAGTACGACCTCAATGCTCCTTATTAGTTCAATCAAGCTCCTATATTAACTGTACTTCATGTGTACTTCATCTACTGGAAATCAGATTGCCTGAAACTGATGTTTCAATCAGTTTTAAACAAGGTCAGAGACATTATTTATCTCTTATATTACTTTTACCACCTGCCAAAAGTGCACTTTGTGGAATCTGCACATAAAAGTATAAATGGAAACAAATTGGGATTAACAAACTGAAAGAAAAGCGAAACACAGATTCAACACCTGCCGATGTAATTCGTTGTAGCTGGGCCCTTTCTCTTTACCTCGGAGCGCAGGCACTGTACAAACTTGCAGAGGCACATAGCAATATTCTCTAGAAGCACATGCACGCATCGAGTACAGCACAGTGCGTGTGTGCAAACAGAACTGCTGAAGGCCTTTGCCTTGAGGATCAGCCTCTCTACCAATTTAAACAAAAGGGGCCTCTCGCCTCTCCGTGGCCTATAGGACAAACACTCTTCCTAGAGAAAACACTGACACAGTTACACTGTAACCTATCCTACATGAGAGAACACACAGGAACACACACACAGGAACACACACACACTCACAGCTGTGGGAAGGCCCCATGGAGAGGCAGAACTATGCAGAGATCTTGAGCCCTGAGCAAAGTAAAGACAATAGAGTCTTTGACAGTCCGATCGTTTCTATATTTCTGTACAGTTAAAATGACTCACATTATTCCCTGTTTGTGTCTCTCTCCAGCTCTCTTTCTCAAATCACTTTTAAAACAGGGTTTGTATTTGTGTCGTTTATAAAAGCTCTTTTATTTACCACTTACCATTTATCAATGATTTTCTTACTACACTGTCAAAATGATTTAATACAAATAATGAAACAAAAAAATGGTTACCAAAGGTTTTCTGCACACTTCACTTTTCCAAACACTTCACATTAAATTGACAGTAGATCTTTCATCTTTAGAAAATCATAGAAATCGACACATTTTTACAGTGTACTACAATTACAAACACATCATCTGCTCAAAACTGCAGCAGGCTTCTACAGAGAAAGAATATGGTTTC
The DNA here is from genome assembly GCA_036877585.1 of Botia kubotai. Lineage (NCBI taxonomy): Eukaryota > Metazoa > Chordata > Actinopteri > Cypriniformes > Botiidae > Botia > Botia kubotai. The sequence goes on along the minus strand of JAZGTI010000618.1, from coordinate 22,486 downwards.
CACCCCGAGAGGCCTCTCTGGGTGGGTGAGTATGTTAATGTCTATGTGTGCACGTGTATATGTCCCTGAATGTATGTGCGTGTGCACTGTAAACATACAGTGCTGCTCTAAAAACGCTGCACCCTGTGACCCGAGAAACTGGCAGTGCAACGAGTTCATTCACGCACACACACACTAAGGAGGCCTCCTAGGAAACACACATGCCTTTTCCATCTGACATCGACAGCTCTTACACACTAACACACATACATGCACATGCTTGGCTTTTTCCTTTTCTGAACAGCGGACAAACGTGTGGAAAACATGGACCCCCTGTTAAATCTATTAACATACATAATATCTAAGTCCCCTTAGGGTGAGGTCACATTACACATTCTGAGACAGATCACGCTGTATATAGCTGCAATGTTAGAAAAAGTGGAATAAGGAATGGAGAAATTGCGTGTGATATCTAAGACATTTTCCAGAGCTCCCCTTTGCCCTTCTTCAGTCAAAGAATGGAACGTATGTACCGTTTCTTAGCTGACACCCTTACAGTGTCACTCAAACACACAAACGCAGACCCACGTGCGCATACTTAACTATTGTTGTAGCTATTCCGTACAACAAGTAATAACGCAGATCTACAGAGAAAGGCCAGTAACCACCCAGCTTACAATTTTAGGTTGTAAGAAAGTTTCCATTAAGTGACAGAAATGTTAAACATTTTATTTTAGGTATTACATTACTGCAAGAATGTTTTGCTAACTCTGGAAGAACATTTAGAGAATGTTAGCGAACGTTCTGAAAACGTCCCCTAGTGTTACTTTAAAATCTGGAATATTACCAGCTGTGTAAAAGACATACCATCTCTTTCTTCATACACTCTCTCTTTCTTACACATGAAATACTTTGGTCATATCAGAGATCTTCTGTGGTTTTAGATGTCCAATTAAAACGACCACATTGAAAAAAAGAGGCATTAAGAAATGTATCCCTCAACATGTTGCTCAAGAAATCAGTATTTGGACTGCAGCCAGAATTCCTGACACTGTATAAACATAGAAGTCGTCTGTCAAGCTACATTCCAGAAGTCTTTATCCAGCTTGAGACTGGACACCCCAATCATTAACCTGTTCAAGAGAAACCAGAGCTCCTTCACTGTTACTGGCATTCTAGCCTCTCAGTTTCCACAGAAATGGATATCATAATGGGGATATGGTTTCCAGACTCACTATGACTGGATGAAGAGCTTTTAGAACACAAAGAGAGGCCAAAGATTTCTGTTCAACCATACAGACATTAATATCTGTTTATGACATGTCATGTCTTATAAACAGAATAGAATTTAACGGATGAGTACAGTGTGTGTGTGTCTTTGAGTACAGTGTGTGTGTGTCTTTATAGCTTTCATGAATTGCGCTGGCAGATCTTCATACACACACTCCAGTTCTCTGTCACAGGTAATGTACACAGAGGCGCTCTCATGGTTTGCTAATGTATGCTGAGCAGCTAACAATGCGTTAGGAGAGATTTCTTTTACATATAGTAAACAAAGACAAAGCGATTCAGTTCAGACCAGCTAAAGAAACTCTCTTGAACTGCATTCCGTGACAAAGGGAGTATGAATGACTTGCATGAAAATGTCATAAACAGATGTTTCCCAGGCAAAAAATGTGAAAATCATTAGACTGTGTCCGGGCGTTAGGAGCGAGCGCTATTTGAATTAAATAGTGAATTAACACTGGAATGTGATTTTTCTCTGTGGCTGGATTTACTAGCCGGAGGAGCGTCTGGAACGCGTTCAGTGACACCTCCCTAAAGCAGCACACCAAGATGCTGGAGGAGAACGTCCAGTATAGGATCGTTGTAGATGTAGATCAGTTTGTGATCTGTTTTGCTGCTATTTTTTTAATATGTATTTTTTATTTAACTTTCCAAACTTTGTTTTATAGCATAACTCGATGTCAGCAATTGTCTCATGTGTTTCTATTTAACTTCTTAAAGTTCAGGCTTAAAGAAAACACCAAGAAAACACACACACACACACACACACACTAAGAAGAGAACTCCACTATTAAGTCTCTGGGTTGTTGTGTCATCGGGTGTTGAATTGCACACATGCGCATGAGGGGAAACACTTTTTACACTACAAAACCAGGCGGTGCTGTCACAAGAGAGTTTGTAATACTAACACTCGTAAAGAAAACACACAAAAACATGCTGATGACGCACACACACAGTACTAATGACGAAGGGAGAGGGGTAGAGAATTCTGTATACCTGTCAAACCATTTGCAAAATGTTTTACATAACCATCTGTGTGTGTGTGTGTGTGTGTGTGTGCATGCGTATGTACCAGTTTGGTTATACGTTTCTCAGCTTCTAGTTTCCAGTTCTCATGTGTGCACATGACCTTGCCTGAACCCCTGCAAGAGTGGAATTCCACTTCCTGTCATTCTTTGAAATATTCTGATTCCTGTGGTGGCATTCACAATAACCATCCAGATCCAACTAGAATCTTTTTAGTGGTAGCAAATAGTCTTGTCACCTTTAGGCTTTCACAACAAACAACAGCTCACTACTAATATATGATTTCAACCTAACAGAATAACATTCAGGTCTATAAGTATGTCAGGACTATATAGTGAGATGTAGTGCACAATACTTTTGATCTATTTCTGGAAGGAGATTTGTGTCCCTGCTTTGCCTGGAAGCCCAAAGAGATAAACAGTATAAGTGTGTGTGTCAGAAGAGAGAGTGGTGCATGAAGAAATAGATGGTATTTTTACACAGCTGGGTCAGACTTAGCCCAAGGCATCTCTGTCACACTCTCTTTCCCCCGTCTACCACACAGCTAATGGTGTCAGATTTGAACTTAATCCACAGAGGGAAGGAAATGTCAGAGTGCTTTATGAAGTTTCATTTTCTGTTTAAATCGTCGCTCACTGCTCACACTTCTGCAGTAGCAATTAAACTTCACGTTTTCATTTTAGTGGATTGACAGTGTATAGAGTATAAGAGTTATGTCTTTATATATTCATATCTGTGGTATATATTATTGTGGTGTTGTTCTATATGTTCTGTCTTATGCAATAAGGACTAACTGTGAATATAGTCAAGGCTGAAGAGAACTGTTAGGCATGATGCAAAGCTCTCTTAGGTAGCAGTACTTAACATATACATTTCATATTACTTTTCCCGGTAAGATATAGAAATTGAACACAAGTGAAGATTGATAAAAAGCTCTCAATCTCTGTATTTCCAGTGTCGCTGCTGTTCAATTTACAACACTGTACATTTGACACAGACTTTGAGAACTGAATCTGAATGCATGGGACCATCAACTGGTTGTGCTTGTTCTGCAAATTCGGCTGAAGCTGTTCTTCTGAATTTAGCCAGCGAAATGCAAAGCACTTGCTAACTATGGACGAAGCAATCTGATGCTTGTTTTTATTAAGTCCGCAACAAGTGGTGGAGCACTGAGAGATTGATATAATATAAGGAGCTATTTTGTATGACCACATATTAAAAACATATGGTTGTTAATGTTGTGTTAACATTAGATGTGTGTTGATGTGCATGTTGTTAATGTATGTGAGGATGTGTAAACTATTAAACATGCTAATAATGCAAATCTTGGGACTTTCACAGGAACATTTAAAATTGTTAATATGTTAGAAAAGTAAATTAAACCAGTAACGCATCACAAGTCCTCTGTCTACAGGTGCAAACTTTCTTCCTCCTATGAAGTAACAACAGAAAGCATGAGCGAGTCAGTGAGAGAGAAAAGCCACTTTTGGTCAATTTATATGAGGCATGACGGTTTTGGCAGTTGCTCTGGGCAACATGCCATTGTTTACATGTGAGAGGGATTATTGCAGGGCTGAGCCATGCCATTGGCTGAAGACAAGTGACACTCCATCCACAAAGATTTTGAAATCTTGTGGTGAGCCCAGAAGTAGTTCCAATTCACATCCCTGAGACGTAATATTAAAATAATTTTACTGAATTAACCGAATTAGTGCAATTAATGCAATAAAATAAAATATACTTTTATCACAAAGAGCAGAAACCAATTCTGAACAAAAATGAGCAAAAACTATTGGTAGTAGTTATTGGTAATATTATCCAACCTCAATTTTCTGTGAAAGCAGGAGCGCAGTGATACAGACCACATATATTATATATTTTATATATATATGATAAATACTAGACCAAAGGTTATGTGGTGTATTTTCATTTTTTTATTGAAGTACCATTGCTGAATGTTCTAAGGCGTGTGTGAAAACTTCAAAGGTTGCGCAATAATGCAGATAATGCATATTTATTTAAATCCCACAAAGAACTACTACAGATTCTAAACTGGTGTCACACATTCTAAAGGGCAGGAATCTAATCTGATGGTGTTTTTAATTGTCACTGTAGCTAATTTAGTTCCGTTCACACGTAAACCAGCACCCAAACAAGCAGAGCCTGGCCGCAATCTGAACTTTGACCTCTGCGGGACCAAAGTCCCTTATGACCTAATCTTTTTCTTTGACACACACTAAAGGAGACACAGTGACCTCTCACTCCTCAGTATAAGGCAGCTGAGCCAGCATAGGGAAGAAATGACAACTAATCAGATTAAATAAAGGAGAAAAGGGAGGAGAGACTGAATCAGACTGAATCAGACACAAGTTTGTTTGTCTGGATGCACACACAGATTGGTCACAAAATGGTCCATTATATACCTTATATTCTATGTATCTGTTCTACTCAGCTGTGCTCCCTCGGCTGTTTTTGACACATTAACACATTTTATATGCAAACATCTCTAAACACACCCGATCTGAGATCAGGTGAACCCAAAACTAACCTAATTATACAAGTTTTATAAGACCAATTAATTAATCATTCAGGCAACCCACCACCCCATCTTCTATAGACTTCTATTGTTTTTTTACACAGCTAGTTATAAACATTATATTCTGACCCTAACCCACACTCTAATCCTATCCGGAAACTTTTGCATATTTACATTCTAAAAAACATATTTTACTACATTTTTATAGCATTTTTACAAATAAGGACGTCCCCAAAAGGAGGTTTTGCTCAAATTTATCAGGTTTTGTTGACTTTTCAGTACAAATTTGTTGCCAGTATATGGTTAAGTAAACCCACGCACATACACTCATCACACAGCTACTCTATTAGTAAATAGTAAATACTCTCAAATGTCTCCTCTTTCATTTTACTTCACTCACAAAGCTGTCTTGTTCTCTCTTGCTGTGAGTGACAGCAGTGAAGATTTGGGGCTGGCTGTTTCATCAAGTGCTGACAGCAGTGATATTCAGGTTTGTGAGTGAAGCAAGTGTTGAAAGTCCAGTGTATGGCCAGAGGACAGGCTGGAAGATTGCGCGTGTGTGTGTGCGCGTGTGTTTAAGTGGTCCGCGTGAGGGAAGAATGATGAGCGAATGACCTTCACATGCGCCTGTTGTTATTTTCCACAGGGGTCTGACACTAAGAATGCCTGGCATGCAAAGGCCGCATGTGTCTCTCCTCCTAGTAAGCCCTTTTCTAACCTTCCTCCTCTCTTTCTCTTTCGTTCTTACTTAATCTATATCTCCCTCTTTCGTTTTTACTCTGTTTTTATTACTGTCTGATCCGTTCTGTCATGAATCAGTGGGACTGACTCCTCTCTTTCACAGATTCTCTCGTTCTATTTGAGCACAGAACTTCCAAGTTCACGAAGTTCAAAAAGTGGTGCTATTTTAGGTTCAGTTTCCCCTCAGGATATCCTTTTGGACAGCCCCCTCGTTCGTACAGAAAGTTACTGAACAACTTTTTACGAGCTGTGCGCACACCACTTGTCACTAATGCAGCGCAAGTATAAACAATTCAGAGCTTGTTGTTAAGTCTTGCGCTAATTGGCGAGAGATTACGTGGATACGGAGTGATAAGAAAGGATTAGAGCTTTTTCTTACGTTGCTTTTCTAGCAAAGTCTTATCAATCAAACCAGCAGCACACCCAGACAGCTGTGAGGAACCGCTTTGATGCCATCTAAACTGTGTGTGTGTGTGTGTGTGTGTCTCTCTCTTCTAAACTCAAGGGAGAGAGATAGACTATTTCTGGATGCAGTAAATGTCTGGATGTCTGAACAAAGGAGACACAGACGAGATGGGAGAAAGACAGCAGATGAGTCCGTCATATAACGCAGCAGAGTTATATGAGCGTACAACCTCTGACAGCCTTCCACAAACACACAAACATGCATTTATACACTCGGGTATCCTGGCATACACATATGTATGCATATGGACACATGTATGACATTAATACATACTCAGTGACGATGTGTTGCGTTTTATGACACACACACAGCACATCTCGTACACATACACACACAGACACTAATTTGTGCTCTCTCGTGCAAACATGGGTCTTAACGAGCATATACGCATATTCCTTTTAATGTCATCACAACAAAAAGAAAATACTAAGATTAAATATGCATGCACAAATTTCCTCGTCAGATTATATATATATATTGTCTAAACTGACACAAAGCTACCAAAGGTGTTGCTACATAAGCACATACTGTATGTTTACATGAACAGTTTAAATCAGCTGAAGATAAACGAAGAAAACCTGAGTGTGTTCTAACTTTAGATGTTCCCACTGCTATGAACTGAAAAACTGTACCGAGAAAAACAAGCTTACTGGTACCCAAACTTAGCCTCATAAACACACACGTTCCTGGGTTGACACACACACAGCACGCACTCCAAAATTCTACTTACCCACTATTCCACAACTTCATCTTTCCGTTCGTCATAGCGATATGTCCTTTACATTCTCTCCATCAACCCACCTTTTGCTCTCCTTCTGATCTCTGCGGTTCTCTTCTTTACTTTCTTCCTTTAGTAGTCAGTTAAATCCAGTTTCAACCTCCACCCCGAACAACAATAAGAGCGAAAGAGAGCGAGAGAGAGAGCGAGAGAGAGAGTGAGCGAGAGCGAGCGAGAGAGATTGCTCCAGACAGAGACGCTCAGTGAAAAGACCACTGCCACTTTTCTGCACACTCTCTCACCCCCACCCTCCTCTCCTCTGCTCTGCTCTCCCCGCCCAGAGACTCCTACAGAAGAGCAGAAGCTTTCCGGCATGGTCCAAAGTCCATTTTAACTTCAGCAAGTGTGTGTTTGAGTGTGTGTGAAAGAGGAAGAATTAAAACAAGTCATCGTCCTGGTTTGCATCTGTACAGCGTGTAGAGTCATGTGAGCATATACTTTAATTTGAGACACCTGCTTCACTTGGTGCTTTAGGCAAGGTTGGACATGTCAAAAAAATTGAACAACTTAATCATTCTGTGTTACACATATTAGTTTAGTGAGACAGTTTTTGTCTAATGTGCAAGGGACATGGATTAAATTCCTAATCCATTTTTTTTTAAACCAAGCAAAATAACAAATGAGCTTGAAATTCAGTGATTATCTGAGATATACATGTTAATCCTGCAACCTATTTTTGAAAATCACACTCCAAACTTTACGCTCTCTATGTTTGTTTTTAATGTCTATCAATTACATTTTTATTTTAAGGTACAATTGACCACCCATAAAACACTCATAAAACCATAAAACACCATAAAACGTAAAAAAAAAGAAAGTGTCTATATGTTTTATTCCAGATAAACAGATACACAGTTATGTAATAAAAATATAAATAAGGAGGGGAAAACATGTAGTTATGTAATAAAAATATAACTGAAGGGGGAAACATGTCCTTAAGTGGGATGAAGGTTATACAGATTTGGCGGTTTGTGTTGTAATTGACAGGATTAGATCACCATTCGCCTCATGAATTTTTCATTTAGAACTCCATATTAAATGGCAAAAATAACTTTAATCATATTAGATAAAAATAATTTAAATCAGTTTTTAGTGCAGAAAAAACTCTTGTGAGGAATAGGAAAATAACTTATGAAGCATATACAAAGGGGCAAATTAATCCAGATAGAATTCACTAAAAAAGTTGTGATGAATTGAAAAATGATAATTGAAAATGTACTTATGTCAATATCACCTGCGATGCTTAATTTTAGATGCCATGTGTAGGTATAGCAAAGAATTTTGCCAAAGCTCATTTTCTCGTTTTCTTTAGTCCTGTTATCAAACAATTAATACGAAAGGGAACATAAGCCAAACATGTCAAATTTAAAAAAAATCTGTGATTTTATAAATAACACATTAAATGCTTGTAATTTAACGTTCAGTTCTCAAAATTATTTAGTATCTTTTTTTATCATTATTGTTGTCCTATGCCAAATAGTATAATTATCATCCTATCAGATCACACTCCTTTAAGATTCAAACTACAAGAACAACTGTGTTCTTATAAAAGAGATCAAGCGCTTCCAAATGTTGTGTATGGAGCAGAATAAATAAGAATATTTTGAACTGTGTGTGTACGCGCCTGAGAGCAATCTGAATATTCTCTGGTGTCTGTCCTAGAAATCCCTCAAATCTAATATATCCCGCAGCACTGACGCTAACAGCAGATCTGTCTGCACATAATCTCCTCTTTTTATCCTGACCCACATTCTCACAAGTATATATCAATGTTCATTTCCATCTCCATATTATTCTATATATTTATCCGTCAAACAGATAGATTGTGTATGTATGTACCATATAAGGTACAAAATGTACCACACTCAAACAAGGAAGCAAGGTCACAAGCATGCATCCATCCCAGAACACAGTACTTCCATTTACAGCAATTTTAATCTGATAGTTAGGCACTCAGTAGGGCCTTTCATTGGGCTGAACAGGCCACACTCGGTGTGGGCATAAGGTCATTGGGGTCAAATCCAGCACCCGATAAAAATAAAGTAATCAGAATCTCAGCACCATCATCTTGCGTCTATGAATTTACACGTTCCAAGACTCATAGATAGGCAACACACTTCTGTATTTTTAGAGCTATACCCAGCCATCATTGCTTTTGCATGTGAATGTATAGGACCCATGGCTCAGTGAGCCTAACTCAGAAAGACACAGCTGTCCCCAGAGGCAGGTCGCCCTTAAAAACCTTGTATGTGCGTGTATGTGCGGCAGAAAGAAACCTACAGAGTGCTATCTGGAAATAGCTCCAATAATCCAGTGAGCAGACAGAACATTCTGTCTGTGTTTTGCTCTGCTGGCTTTGCTGATTCATAGCGATGAGCAGAACACTCAGCTACAGAGAGGTGTAGATTTTGACTACTGCAGTCAGGCTTAGACAGTGGTTGTATGGGTAATGCTACAGTGTGGTCCTGATAGTTAGCCTGCTCATGTCTATAGTGATGATTTGTGTTCCCACACTTTTTGGCCAATGCATTTTCATAATTTTTGCAGTTTTTTTTTGTTATCTTATATTGTCTATACCTTCTGTGTTCATTGTGTATATTCTTGTGCCGTTGGTGATCTGATAATAAAAATTATTTGATTATTGGATATAGGTTTTCTTAATAATTCAGACCAATTTCTAAATCGATTTGACTGATTCATTGAAAATAATCCATTCCAATTAATGATTCTCACACAAATCAGATTTGCGAGCAAGTTTAACGCTACACAAAAGCAATAAATAGCTGATGACATATTTTACAGCTTAAAAACCTTTTTTAGAGAGCTAGAACTAGAAACATACTTATCGTCATACAAAGGCCTGGAAAACACTACTTAATATCTAACGTTTCCAGTTTTTTATTAAAACCTGCAGCAATATAGTTTTGAGACCAATTTTTGGAACATGTGTATTATATAATGATAAAGGATTAAGGAAAACGACTGTCAGCACACACTGGTTACATCTCCCCTCTGTCACTCTGGAAATCTCTGGCTTGGTGATTTTGCAGCCAGACAAGGTCGGGTGGATCCAGGTCAGGAAGATACTCACTTGGGGATAGTCTGTCTGCTACGTAAACCACAGCCCACGCACAATGTTCCAGCTCACTAAAATGTCAATTTGATTTAAATTACGAACGCTTTGGGTTCCTCCGCAACAAAACTTCTTTTCAGCTGGCGAAATGTTTGCTGCGTTTCATGTGCAGACAATACGGCAAAAAGCAAATTAGCGTCAGTTATTCCTTCAGTATATCTGTTATCTGTTCTTGCCATTTTCCAATTCTTTGTGTGTGTGTGTGATAGAAAGACAGACACAGTAGGGAATACTTCTTAGAACCCAATGGGCACCCGACTGATACCAAAGGTCAAAGGCCATGAGAAACATACAGAACAAAAGCATTTTGTTCTGAGTGGCATACTTTCTTAGTATGTCCAAGTCTGCATGTGTGCTATCACAGTAACATGCACCTACACTTGTTCACTCTGAAAGAAACGCTGAACCTATAAAAGGTGACAAAAGAAGGACTAAGACTAGAAACACAAAAGTAACATTACCTCAGCCCCCACCCCCCAAAAGGCATCACCATATAAGCATTTCTAAGACAAAACACATGTGGCTAATGGGAAAAATGCTTCTTTATGAAAATGTGAATGTTGTACATCAAACTACCAATTTCAAAGCTGCCACTTTAGTATGCAACAGAGTGCCAGAAACAAAACGGTTATTTCTGATTAAATATACACATAATACATTGTTGACTGTCTCAAGGTGAAGCACCCACCATACATAGACTCTATGCAACTAGACTCTATGCAACTAATCGCAGACTAAGAATGTTAACAACACTTAAAATATCAATGATGTTGATGGTCCTAGTTTTTCTCAAAGTATCTGTTTTTCACGCCAGAAAACAGATAACCTTTTCATCAGCATCAGAAGTCATGTTTCAGTTTCAAACACCTGTAGAAGTATTGCTGGGATCCCTTCTGTGTATTATTTTTTTTTCAACTGCTTCTATTGTGTTCTTTCAATTATTTTCACACCCATTCACAGTCCTACAGCAGCAGGTGACCCAGAGGTGTCTTATGGCCACCGGGCCCCCCTGCACAACTGACAGGAGTTCACCTTTGATTGGCTAAGCAACCCATAAACACGGCCAACAGTCATTCCATCATTCTATCAGTGTCACCTGATGCTCTTGTATTGTTGTGATTCAAGCTAAGCACTAAACAGGAAGGGATTAAGTATGTTAGCCGTCCGCACCACCCCAACACTTTCTCTTGTGTTATAGAGTTAAGCTTAAGTCCCTTTGTCTCACTTACAATCAGACCCAGCTGTGTTGATCTGTTTTACAGCTTGAAGATGAAGCCCAGAATATATAGCAGTACACAATGAGTTGTTTCACTTCCTATGTACCGCCTAAATGGAAACTGCAAATACTGCTCCATCCTCAAACCGCAAGGCTTAAAATTGATTTCAAACAATGCTATTACAATGTTTTTAAGCTAACAATAAGACCCTCATAAAACAGCCTAAAAACAGACTAGCACACACCAATATTTAGTAAAACAGACAGATTTAACATTCATTGTTTTAAGTAATCTTTTTGTCTGTAGTAAATAAATTATATCTAACCATTTCTCATGCTTTTAAACACCATCTTGGATTAGTTTTGCACTGTGCATGTCTCACTGCATTATGGGACTGCCTTCACTACAATAGATACGTGCAATGCTGCCTTTAATGTCATCTGTGCGCGTAAAAAGGTTTTGGAACATTGCCATGCTTCAGGGTAGATATACAATTTAAATGATTACCTGTCAATCTCATTTCCCTAGGTGGGAGGAGTCTCTGGATGTTTGTTTCATTCCCTATTGGATTACTATACTGACTGGAAATATCATGTTCTTCAAGTCATCAGAAATGGAAAACAAGTGCATGTTTCACACAGTGGAATGAGACACAGTCTGATGGCATATTCACTCTCTTATGCACTAGTCAATTTCAACACCTGTGATAGACAACAGCTTTGTCTACTTAAGGATCTAGAGTCTAAAAAAAGAGCAGGGGGTCTCTGTAGCCTAATAAGAGAGCATCACAGGGGCCTGACCCCTGACCTTTCTCTTTAAACCTATCGCAGTCTACAAGCATTAAAGTATGATGTGGGTGACAACATAGGCCAGACAAATGCTTTTAAAATGACCAAAATAAAATTTTAAAGAAATCCCATTTTAAACGTCTTTAACTGTATTTCATACACCCCATACCTTTAAGCTGTGAAACAAGTGCACACATTTTTTTTAAATAATTCAGACAATGTTTTACTACCTTGTATTCATCCCAGTGGTCTTGGGCTTTATATGAGGACACGTATCAGATTAGGCGCATGAAATATGTTTATTAACTGATGACACTGTATGTCAATATTTTTAATAAAACAAAAACAATGAGTGCAATATTTATTAAGCAGTAAATATTTATGCTAGTACAAATGGTTACCAAAAACACCCCTCGCACATACAACAGAGATCGTTTAGTATCTAGCTGTAATATTACTACAGTTTTGTTTCTTTTCGACTGAAGAAACTGGAGTGACACTATGACATCTAGTGGTTAACAGGAGTACTGTAGCCAATACGTTTGCTTTGTCGAAAGTTAAGTACAATTAACATCGCATAATCTCAAATGTCTGTGCCTATTATGAGACAAAGGGGATATTACTTACTTGGGTAATGTCCTTGCTGTCTCACTGTGATCCATTCATCAGTTTTATTTTTTCTATTATGTCAACGATGGACGTCACTTTTTCCTATGAAAGACAGCAAAATGTCCTTAAGCATGCACAAAGACCTTAAATGTCCAACAATGAAGTAACACAAAGTCAAAGTTATTACACGCCTAATTACACTAATTATCTGAATCAGACTATTACATCTTAAACAGCATGCGCATACCACACGCGTTTCTCAGTGTATAATGTAGCACCTTTAAAAATGAAGATAAATCTGTTTAATGACAGCGAATAATAACATGTTTATCCTATTGTTTGCTTTATTATTGAGGTCAAATGCAAAGAGCCGGGATTGTCGGTCAATATGTCCTCTGCCCTAGGAAATAACTCGATAAATTGTTCCACAAATTGCTCAACAATAAATATTGTTTATTATATTTATGGCTTTCATAAATATATATCTATTTACCTGCTTTGAATTAAACATGTCAGTGCAAGCTTTTTTGATGGTAGCCGTTATGATTACATTTACCTCGCGCCTATTTTCCATAACTGGCATTTTTAATAATTGGCGCGGTTCCGTGTTGTTACGTCATCCAGCAATGGCGTTGTTATGTCACTTACGTCATAGCATATACACGCACTTGAATAAAATCGCATATAAATATTAAATGTAAATTGATAAATTAAGCCTAGTAAAAATTAAGCCTAGTTAATTATACAATAAAAATACCCTGAGAAATGTGTACTGGTGTAAATGTGTGACAACTAGCTAGCCCTGGTCTCCCACACTTGTGGTGTGTCTGTAGCTTATAGTAGGATATTTTTAAAGCGGGGTTAATATTAATAAGAGGCCAGAAATGACAGACTGTTTTTGTAGCATTTTACTGACTGACAGAGAGCAAACCATATGAAAGTGTGCGTACCAGCAAAGCATAATCAGGGTGACCCCTAAAGTATTAAACCTTGGATCCATGCATGGATAATTTTAAGGTGTTAAAATGCCTCAAAATTGACCATCAATTAATTTGGTTCAATCAATCAAAAATGGTTCACTCTGTTCCTCAAAAAAATCAATGAAGCATTTTGGCTCCTACCTGACTCTTCCTTTTTAAGTTGCACACATAGAATTTTGTGTGATTTTTTTGTGTGAACTCGATTTTTTTATGGTTGACATATATGATAGAGAAGGGTTTGATTTACTAAGGTAATTATTAGCATTGTCCCCTTCTGGCACATAAACAAACATTCAGCCATGCCCACAAAAAACACACACCCACACCTGGTTTCAGAGGGCTAAACTTCAAATATGGCTAGTTAAGAATCTTCATAAAGTCATCTGTGTGGACATAAATGTCTTGCTCAGATCCATGAGTGGGAAGCTTGAGAAGGTAAAATGAAAGGTTATGTAACTGCCAAAAAATAACTTAATGAAGATGGATTTGTTTAAAACTCATTGGATATTAAAATCCTTTAATAGATTCAATAGTCTTCACTGACAGGAACCATTTACACAAAAGTAAAAATTTTTAACACAAAAAAACCTGTTCCCATACCCTTGGCACATTTGGTCCAGCCTTTTCTTTAGCCAGTTTTGATGACAGCATACCGTTATAATCTTAACAAGTAAATGCACTAGATCAGCACACCCTGACCCTTACGCAAATGCCTAATTTTATGCAGTGCATCGCACATATCATTACATATGCCTCCACCATATCATTAAATTGCAAACGTTTGGTGGGCTAAAACAGAAGATCAGGAACTACAGATGACATATGTCAGAAACAGATATGCTCATGTAAGTGAGCCTGGAGGGGAGAGAAACCCTGCATTATATAGAAATGTTTAAATGTTTTGCTATGGCTTGATTTTTCTATTTCAATACCAAGAAATAATAAAAGAAAGACAAGAAATCTGAAGCACCAACATATTATCTTTATAACTATCTTATGAATACATAAATAAATGCAATTATAAATTTTCCTTTCAAGGGTGAAACACACCAAATGGTTTTACTGTACTTAGTATATACAGACACGTTATGCATTAATGTACAATTCTTTACATTGTTGAAGCATTTTTTCATGTTTGGTTCGATTTTCAAGTGCTCAGAAAGTAAAGCCATACTCGCCCACATCAATGCGTTCCTGTAACAGCTGCACATGACATTATTCAAGCTGCTGTTTCTTAAGATGTCAAAACCATTTATGACACCATCTTCAAAAGTTGTTGATGCGTTACGGGGTTTATCTTTCAATTTTGCAAAAGCAACCCTACATGCAAAAAGACTGACAGCATTTGTGATCTTTTATTACCGTCTCTAAGCTCTAACTAACAGTACTCCCAAAATATCCTATAGTTGCAATGTGTTAAATAGTAGCAGCATGTTAGCAAGGCACAGGACGAATGTGCTGCCCTCTGAGTCCATTTCTACACTACTTTAAAGCTGCTTCATCTAAGTCTGTCTGATTGCCAGATTATTTTCTTGTGCTTTAAGTAAACCAGTGTGTGGGTCTGTAGCAGATCTGAGGGGGGGTGTCATTGGAAAATCTTGCTGCGAGTGGTTGTGCTTGTCTACTTTGTTCACAGTGTATTAGGAAGAATTTCTCCATGGAGTCTAGTAAAATGGAGTTTTACAAAGGATGTGAAGACCCAAGTCCAGTGGCATCTATCCTGGAAGCACTGGATGTTGACTCATCAGTTATGCAGTTGACACAATATTTCCTTCCCACCTGAACAGGAAACCTGAGTTTATCACCGTGCGTTACATTGTGTGCGTGACCTATGCTCTATGTCTTGACATCCTGTGCAAAGATACATGTCTATGTATGAAGGTGGCTTGTTTTAAATGTGTTTCGAGCACAACTGCAAGGAAGTGCTCAAAAGTTTAAAACAACCTGCTGCAGCTCTGAACCTTTACCTTTTGATACCAGAATCTCTAGTTTACATGTACATTTATGCATTTGGCAGACGCTTTTATCCAAAGTGACTTACATTGCATTACACTATACATTGTTTCTGAATACGTGCAATCCCTGGGATTGAACCCATGACCTTGGCGTTGTTAACGCCATTCTCTAACCACTGAGCTACAGGAAAGCTTAACAAGTAAAGTAGTTCAGCAAATAACATTTGTGTGAGAACATCAGGGGAACGTATAGCGCAAATATTACTGCTCTGATATACATTAAGACTAAGAGTCAAGGAGTTGTGTACTGCAGCAGTGCAAGAACTTGGCGATGGAAGCATGAGCCTTTTATAGAACTATGATGCAGGTCTGTGATGATTTGAGAGAAATGCGCGACCAAGCACGTCTCTTTGGAGGAAGAGCAAGGTAAAGTCACAGCTCGTTTCAATCCTGCAGCAGTGCTTCCCTCCAGTTAAAGCTGTGATTGGGTCCATGGGTGAGTGGTAGGATGGGCGGGTCCACGAGCTGCCAGACACCAGTCTCACCCATCTCCTCACAGGCACAAAAGCCTAAGTAAGGTATCTGCGAGAGAGATAGGAAGCAATAGAGACGATGCATTCACATCCAAAACAATATAGAAAGATCATATTTGGAAAATGCACAACTAACCTTTCTGACCACTTGAACAAAGTCTTTAGAGTTCTGTGGGGTGAGTCCCTGTATCTGCCTAGTGCACGCCTCCAGAGAGGAAGCATGCGCCACAATCAACACTGTATTTCCTGTTTGCAGGAAACCATAGCAACCAGGTAAGCTTACAGGTAAAGCTTCTTTTAGCATGATACATTTAGATGGTATATATAAAAACACAAAATCACAACCTACCCAAATTATTGCACTCTGACAGTATCTCACGTGTGACTTGGAAGCTGCGGCTGATGTACGTTTCGTAGGACTCAGACACGCCCAGTTTACTGAYGGGTATATGAGGTCTAGAGGRAAACAAGGCAACTTGAGAATAATTCAGTTCCGGCACAAGAACTGATTTATGACATCAGATGGAGCGATGAAACATTCATCTTATTAGAACTACTTATTGTGCGACTTCAAATCCATTACCTGAAATGTATACCAAATGCAGTGGATATCACCCAGCTAACAATTTTAGGTTGGGCAAACATTTTCCTAACGTTTACATTAAGTAACAAATACATTAATAATGTTATTTTAAAAGTTCTAGGAACCTTCAAAACATCCAGTTAAAACTTTTCACTAACTACTTAAGAATAACATGTTTGATATTTGATATACAGTATGACGTCAAGAAAGTTCTACTAATGTTACTGCAAGAATGTTTTTGATAACTTTGAGAGAGCGTTCTATCAAATGCTATCCATAAGAACATTATAAAATGCAGCATAAAGGATGGAAGTAGGAAGTAATAAAATACAGACTAGATGTATCATCTAGCGAATGTGTATAAGTACCTGTACGTTGTGTCTACACTAAGGTTAGCAGCTGCCAAATCTGCAGGAGGGATCCAGGAAGGTAATGAGGTTCCTGATACCCATTTAGTCCACTCAAACAGACCTGGCTCAACTCTGATCTTAGTCTTCCCTTCCTGCTGAAGACCTGAGACATACATAAAAATGTCTTCAGGGGTGTAGAAATTGACAAAGATTCTGTGAAATGATACTGATAATATTTCTTGCCTTACAATACATATCAGCAAGACATCTGATTCATAACGGATGAAGGGAAAAATGAAAGAAGGTGCTCTTATACCTCTGAGGATATTATAGGCTGTTTGAACACAGCGCAGAGATGGAGAACAATACACAAAGTCTATCACTGTGTGGCTTTCCAGCAGGGCCTCCCCTATTAAACAATCATATATAAACACAAATTCAAGTTGATGCTTTAGATAAAATACATTTAAAAGTAAAGTGTGTCAATTTTGTAGCACTAGTAGTACCAAATAGAATTTCAATAATGGTCATTGTAGGGGTCACTGTTTTGCATTTTATATTTGAAACATGATTATTACGTTAATAAAATTTGTAAAGCATAAAAAGCTGAAATGAATCTACTTTAAATCAATAAACTTCCAGTAATCAGCACCATGTGAGATTTTTGTTATGCCTCTTTACATCCTGATAGCAATCACTAAGTGTAAATATATTTGTCTTTGTGGAAGCTGCAGGACCACAAAATGTTTGTCCAGTTATTGCATTCAGTCCAAATGCAATGATATGCAAATTAATGCCCTACCTGCCTGTCAAATTATGTAGGTGTTCATGTGTTGGAGGGGCATGGCTTTGTAGTGCGCTTTGAACGAAGGGCTGGTTGTTATGCTTTCAAAGCTTGGTTTGCTATTGCTAGTCTCTCTGAAATTGCCTACCCTACCTTTTAATCACTACAATCATTTCTAATCACACAGAAGTGCAAAGAGGCCATGCATCATTACTTTTTTTGTCTTTCTGAAAATCAAAAGTTGGGTATTTAGCAGTGACCGGTGACTGACCAACTAGACGAGCCTGTGTGGATCCGAACACAGTGATTGGACAGTCTTTATCATAGTCCCTGTAGCCTCCACTCCTCGCTGGGAGACTCGCTGGCATGTTGAGGTTAGATCGCACATACCGACCTGCTCGAAACAGAGCATGCATACACAAATGAGTGCACAGCCCAGAGTACACAATGAACATCAATTTATAAAGAATAGCTTTTAGTGACAGATGCATCTGGAAAACAGAAAAGCCAGTGAAGCTAAAAGATCTGGAAACTCGAACTTGGACCTTTGGCATCAAAGCACTGAGTGATCCAGTGTTTCCCAAACACTACGTCCATTCTCTCACCATGGCGACACACAAATAGTGTCTTCTTGGGTATTCGAGACTGATTGGGTCGTAGAATCTGTTTAAACAAGACATCATCATTCATTAAAGATGTGATTCATTACCCATTAAAGGAACAGTTCAACCCAAAAATGAACATTCCTTCATTATTAATTTACCATGTCATTCCAAACTCACAAAACTCAAAAGTACTAATGTTGGAAGAACTTCTATTTTTGTGCTTTGTATATAAAAGCTTTTGGAACTTTAGGAAAAGTTTAGGAACAATACAAGGATGAGTGAATAAAAAACGACCGCATTTTTATTTGAGGGTACACTGTTAATTTATAAAAACATTGTGTCTAATCAACACAAGAGAAAAGACAGGAGTTTACCTGCATAGGCTGACATATCATACTAAGACTAGATGAATCCATTGAGATGGGGTCGTCAAGGAGACGACCGTCCAAGTGTGTGTCAAGAAACATTCCACCCATTGCACCCCTGCTATTGGTTGGTAGGGTCCCGTTAAGGAAAGAGAAGGACCTGAAAAATGAATATGAAATGAATACGATATAGATAGTTAATACAGAGGTAACATTAAAACCCTACAATACATCCAGATTTAGTCTCCTCTCATGATGCATCTTACCCATGAAAGACCCAAGTGTCACACTCATCTGCCCGGTTGACGTAATTTTCCGGCAGTAGTCCAGATAGGCCTGTGCTCATGGAGGTCCCGTAGACCCAGCCCTCACTGGCAGTGGCCTGTTCTAAAGATGACATGAAGATGAAGTCACCAGGCACCAGCTCCAGCTCGTCATCATTCTGAGGCACATATGGGTACATCACCCGCAGGGTCTAAAAGAGAGAGAGAGAGATCAATATATGAAAACCTTAACCTCCTTCACTAATACGGATTCAGCACTACCAAAAACAAAACTCTATAATTAAAGATAATCAGCAATCACATTATTAAAGGTATTAAGGTAGCCATCAATAACATCCCTCCACAAAAGGATTAGGATCATGAAGTAGGATCACAAGCCCTATCACAATATAAACGGCCTTAGAGGTTATGAGAGAATAATCAAATAAACTGAGGATGATGTTAATAAGGCTACCTCATGATTGGCGAATCGGATGTCCCGTGAAAAGAGTACAGCCAGCCAATCACAGCCGAGGCTTATGTCGACACCTTTGGCAAGTTTCTCTAATGATGCATGATGATTGGATTGGAAGTGGTAAGCAAGAGTTACATGGAGCTGTTTCTTATGAGGCTCCACATGAACATCTGGAGAGAGAAACAGAGAGTGAGAGAGGGAGGGAGGGAGAATATTAGTTTTCATAATTTCAGATTATTAAGCGCAATATCTCGTTGCACACAGCTGTGCTGCAAACACGTTGGCAATGCAAATGTGCTGTTATTTTTACGCCATAAAAACAGTAAAACCGAAATGTAAAAGTGAATTGAAAGAAGCAGGAAGGAAAACATTGAGGAAGAACCAAAAAAAGTACTGCAAATTAAGGAAATGGCTTTATTGTCATCATTAGTTATAACAACAAACCCATAAGCACATAAAACTGCAGCTCCCCTGCCCTTGTACTGCCCGTCAGGAGGCTGCTGTAATCAGCTTTAATTTTGCACTTATTATTAAATTATTCTCATACTATCCATTCATACCCCATATATGATAGTATAACATGCATAATATCGCCTGTTTCTCCTACCTGTTTTCTCTTCTCTGTGTGTCTGTCTGTGTGTGCTGTGTACATTTATCATACATGTAAAGCTGCTTTGTAACAATGACATTTTGTGAAAAGCGCTATATAAATAAAGTTGAATTGAATTGAATTGAATAAAACAAACTCATTCACACCCTCACCTGCTTTGGAAGCCGCCTCAGTGGCAAAGTCTGCAGCAAAGCTCTTAATCACCTCAGCCACCTTCTCCTCCACAAAGAGGCCGATGAAGTTAGACGATGAGTAGAACTCAAGGGGCAGAGGGGAAGGAAAACGACCTTTCCACTGCCCCACCACTGTCTGCAGAGCTTCACAGAGGGCATCTACCTTACTGTCTGCACACTACAGTGAGAGAGAGAGAGAGCGATGACAGTCATTTCATGACACAAGCTACATCATAATGCTTCCTAAAGTCTGTTTTTGTGCTCTATAACAAAAATAACAGCAATGACAAGATTAACTAATGGCAGAATTTTCAATTTTGAGTGAACTACTCCTTTAGGATCCTTGTATATTTTCCTTTTAAACACACATAATACAGCCATATGATATTGTTTAATTGCATTTAAAAGCGCCGTTAAACATAATAACAATGAAGCGCGTTAATAACCACGCATATACAAATAGATGTGTTGATGATGTGTTCTGACCATGAAGAACTGGCAGAGGGTTATGTGAGGGAAGATGTTGTGAGCTTTGTTCTTGCCGCAGGTGATGCGACTCTGTTGCCAGAAGTTGGAGAGCTGGTTGAGCAGAGGGCCACTGGGTTTCAGGTACAGCACGTACTCTCTGGGTAACGGATCATCCAGGAATGGATCATCTACATGAGAGAACAACCTGCAAAAACACAATCACAGTCATGTTTGATATACTTTGTAAAACGCTATGGAGGTGTGAGGTACAGTAACTGCTGAGTCCAAAACTAATGAATTATACAAAATGTTAAGAGTCTGTTCCTTTTAAGGAAACAAATCAATGAAACTGGTTGAAATATTTTCCCAGCAGAGGGCAGTGGTGAACCACAGACATAGTACGTCTAACTAATTGAGACTAAAAGGTAGTATAAACCCTGCAAGACCTCTGACTTTGTTTGACAAAAGCAATTCTCTTTCCTGTGCTAACATATTTCCTTTTAAATCTATGTCCAGATGGGGCATATGAAGGGATCAGCCCCTTTTCAAAAAACCAAAAAAGCATTAATAGGTAGTAAACAATCTATTAACAATCAATCAATCTATCAAACAATAATTTGTTACTTGCTAGTCAAGTATAAATGATATTTAGGGGAGGGATGCTCTTATTCTAAAGAACATATGATTGGATAAAATTGATGTAGTGCGAGATGAGTCATCAATATTTTTATATTGTTTTCTTGGAAAAAAAAACTATGTGCTTTTATCATCTAATGGTTATTTGTATCAGCTTTTAGAAATACATAGTACATTAGTACATGACCACAAAACTCAATTTTTTATCTGGGGACATGGGGCCTTTAAATATTTTTCTTTCCAGCATGTGCATGTGGCTTTAAAATGTATCATATTATCATGTCAAAATCAAATTAGCATTTGCAGTTTACTGTGGTTCAACTGAAATGAACAGCTGTCAAAAGCTATGGGTCACGGAGCATGTGTGTGGGTGTGTGTATGCAGACTCACCAGTCACAGGCTGCTTGTACATTTCTGCCCCCAGTCGAAACCAGAGCTTTAAGCCTATAACAGAAAGGACAGAGAGAGAGAGAGAGAGAGAGAGAGATCAGCTCAATGGCCACAAAATCAATGGCCTTTTTCCGGAGGATGTTTATCAGTACATTAGTGCTGAGGAATTAGCTCAGAGATAAACCTAAAATCACTCAGATGCTCCTATATTGTTTCTGTCTCTATATGTTAAACATTACTTATCATTCGTGAAATCACAGCAAACTCTATGATAACCCTGCTTTCCCTCAGAAAGCAAATCTAAGCTGCGTAATCACTTGTTTACTGACATTTATGAATACTAAAGAGTTTGCTTCTCTAGATGAGTTTGAAGAAGGTCAAGTGAGTCAAATCCACCAATGAGAGGAGCTTGTCTTAGTCATTCTCATTACATATTCAACGGCCTCAGACAAATACCTATGTGCAAGATAAGTTTAAAGAAGGTCAAGTGAGTCAAATCCACCAATGAGAGGAGACTGTTTCTACCCTCCACATTACATATTCAACAGTGTTGGACAAATACCAATGTGCAGGATAAGTTTTTAGAAGGTCAAGTGAGTCAAATCCACCAATGAGGAGACTGTTTCGGTCCTCCTCATTACATATTCAAAGGGGGTTGGACAAATACCTATGTGCAAGATAAGTTTGAAGAAGGTCAAGTGAGTCAAATCCACCAATGAGAGGAGACTGTTTCAGTCCTCCTCATTACATATTCAA
>JAZGTI010000617.1:43159-58876 GCA_036877585.1 Botia kubotai | reverse complement strand
AACGTTCAACATATGGGCATACCGCATGTAGTGATGATTTAGTAGTTAAACAATAGCAATAGTAATAATCACACACATATCATTATATTGTTATGTTAACACATTAGTGACATCACATGTAAATGTATTTAAATTGTGCACATACTGATACAGTCCCAGATGACATTTACAGTCCCAGTTGTGCTGTAATCATCTCCAGTGCTCCCAGTAACCCCTCATGCGATGAGCAGAACAGAAAATGTACGGATGTCCAAAATACTTTAAAGTTGGTCATTGATAGATTGCTATGCGCTATGCTGATCTTCAGGTGCTGCACTGGAAGTTGACTAGCAGTCCATGAAAATAAAATGAAACAAAATAAATGGTTCACACACACACACACACACACACACAAAGTTTCCCAAAACCCATTTTTCACATGTCCGAGTTTGACTAATATAACTGCATTATCTGATCAACTCCTCAGAAGCCTCTATGAGGATCATGTTTGGAGAGGAAGGTGGTGCTGATGAGATGTACCAGGGATTTCATGTGTTTGACAGAGAAATCACTCATCAGTTACAGCACAAATACTGAGACTTCCAGAGGAGCTGTCAGACAGATCACAACTGCTGTGGCAATGTGTGTGTATGATGGCAACAGAGCTGAGGGAGGAATACTGACCCTGTGTCAACACAGAATCAACCATTAAAGACACCAAAGGAATTATTGAAATAAACTGCACTAGCAGGATGTGAACAGAGTAGATCAGAGGGTGACTGGAACTTTCAGTTGTTAGTTTAGTTGTTCCTAAAAACTTTTTTTAATATACGTTTATTATGTATTTTTAAAACATTTGGGTAACACACATCTGACAGTTCACCTGATGAAAGCAGCTCGGTCTCAGATCTGGGCGTCCTGCACACTGGACAGGCAGCCTGTGGCTCCAGAAGGGCGGCAGATAAACGACTTTTTATTCAGTAGCAGAAAGTGTCTGCAGACCACAGACATGAAGTCAACATCTCCATCTACTGCTATCATGATAAAACAGATATGACTGTGTTATGTGGTATAAAGGGCGTGTTATAAAGATAGACAGATGAAGTGAGAGATCTCTCACACTCATGCTTGTGTGAAGGTTGCAGTGGCTCTTTGCTCTCAAACACAGGAGACTGAACAATATCATGACAACCGATCTAATATCCTAGAACTGAAGCAGAATGTTTTAATTACAGAACATCTGCTCCAAATATGACACAAAAAACATTCTCTCATAACAAGTTTTTTTATGTTATCTGACCATAGATTTGACCTTTAATCCTCGGATTAAGTCAGACTTTAGTAATGACCTAAAAATAATCGTTAATGAGGTTGACGATGAGCAGAGAGTAACTCTTACTGCTCTGTAGAGTCATGATCTGACACAAACTGAGATGTTAAATGACAGAAACAGACTGACTCTGACAGCGAGCTGTGGACGCATCGGTCCAGCTGTCGGCAGCCGCTCAGGTCACTGAAGAACTGATCCCAGCCTTCAGTCAGAGAGCTCCAGAAGACCTGTGAAGAATCAGACTGTAAACTTCACAGCTTTACGAACAGCACCTGCAGGGAAATCATGATGTATTCCATGTGTGCAAACTAAAAAGTCTTTGGTAAAGATTATTTATCAATATATTATTCTGATGACCTACCTGCTATGCAATAACAGCCTGGTAATGTTGTCTGTCTGACGCAGTGTCATTTTCCATCACAAAGGTCAACCTCTCTGATATCCACAGACAAGATAAAAACTAAAGGTTTGATTCTCTGAAATGAAACTCTCAGATTTTCTCCGATGGGGGTTTCGCTGTATGAAACTGAAAATAAGGTAGGCCACAAACGTGTTTTACAAAGAAAGCACAAATCATCTGAATTAAAGAGACAGTTTGACCAAACATGTATTTTGTACATGTATTAAATGTATTAAATACACTGGTAACCATGTAACAGTGGCACCCATGGACTTCCATTGTATGGACATTAAATGAGACAATTCTCCAAATATCTACCTAGTTCCTCAGAAGAACAGTGTCAAACAGGTCTGGAATGACGCAAGGGTGAGTAAATGATGGAAGAACTCTCATGTTTGGGTGAACTGTCCCTTTAAGTAACTTATTTTTCTCTCTTCTGTCAACTGGTCATGTGGCGCCATCTAGCAGGTCACCGGAGCATCATCGTTTCATGTGGTTCATTAGACATTAAAACCTATTAACATATTTAGGCCACAAAGCTCGTGTATATGACCTGCTTCAAAGCTTCTGTCTCGTGGTTCGGTTCTGTAGACTGTCACACGCGGTCAGGGTGAAACTGGGCTTGTGTTGATGTTGATCTGGAGTCTCTCAGTCTCCAACAAACCGCTCATCTGAGGAAACAACAACACTATCAGACTAATGTCCTTCAAATCATAGATCCAACATGTGCAGTTGTGGTGTTTCTGCATATGCTGGTGTTTACAAGAACTCAGTGTTAAAGATGACAGACAGATCATTCTGGGTTAACTGCAGTGCAACAGTGACCAGACCAGACCAGACACTAACGTTGTCTTCTGATTTATGTTTTATTTGTCACACTGTTTGTTTATCTTGTTACCGGATTAGTTGTGCTTTAACGAGTAATTTGTTTACGGGAGATGGCATTGTTTTCACACTTGTTGTTGACCCGTGTGAAGCGTGTATGTGTGTATCACAGAGATCCGCTGAGCACTTGTGAGGACAGCCGCGTGTTTGAGGGTCAGTTCTTCAGATGTTTTACCGGCTGTTTCTCTCTCTGTTTCTTACATTTCTCCAGACAGTTTTTGTTTCGTGTTCACCGAGTTTTTGAGCTCTTCAAGCTCGGCCATGCCGTCGTCATAGCAACGAGACGAGACGCAATCAAACGCTGCGCCCGCTTTAAAGGAGCCGTACAGTCTTGTTTAAAACCTGATATGTTTGCATCGTGTGTCACTAAAGGTCGTGTATTTATTTAGTGACATGAATAAACAAGACGAGATAAAACGATAAAATACTAAATTAACCCACTCACGAAGAAATCTGATTGGCTGATTCTGATTCCCACAATGCATCTGTACTGGCGCCGTGCATGTTTAAAGGGACAGGCACGCACATAACGCGTTTCTGTCTGAATGTATATATACTAATAAAATAAGGATATAATCCACACGTACACTATTCATTGCTTTAACTCAGAGCAAATCTATTTCTATAGCTTCATCTGTCTCACTGTCTGTCTGTATGCAGTCAAACGAGTGTAGTTTATACTTCTGCTTCTCTGTCTTTCACCACAATCGCAATAATTGTGAAGTCTACACCTACAATATTATTGCAGTATTGTTAGATTGCATCTTTGCTTTAACATATTATTTCACATCATGGATTCATTTACCCTGTGTTTACTGAAGTGTGCTCCACTCTCAGTTAATGCTGTCCAGACATAATGGCGGTAATGAAAGCTCAGCGTGTGACAGCTAGTGTGCAGAGGAATAATACAGACTCTCTCCCGCAGCTCAAGGCTCATGCGGGCGCATTATCTGTCTGTATTCAGAGCACGTATCTAATGTGTTCACTGGTGTCATTAAACTGACCACTGCACTGTTGTGTTGCCACCCCCAGCTGCCCCTCTAATTTCTCGCTCCACAGTTGTGCTGTGGCCCGTTAAAGCCACTGTTGAATACTTTATAGCTCATTAATGAGGGATCAGTTATTCTGGATGCTGGATGGAAAACAAACAGCTGGATGAAATGTAAACACTGCAATAATATTTCGATAGGTTATACTAGTCATTGACAGAGAATTGGGGTTCATGGGAACATCAGCAGTTAACCTCTCAATAACAGGTTTACTTTTAACTGTCAAAGCTTGTGTGTTTAAACTGATATGATTCACCGAATGTAAAGTGCAGTTTGACATTAGCGTGTTAGTTCTTAAACTAATCAATATCCGATCCAACAGGGGGCAGTGTTTGGTGAATGTAATGCATCTATGCTGAACAATGTTCTTAAGAGAACATGAGCTTTCCAGTAGCTCAATGGTTAGAGCATGGCTTTAAAAACGCCAAGGTCATGGGTTCGATCCTAGGGATTACACATACTCAGAATCAATGTGTAGAATAATGCAATGTACGTTGCTTTGGATAAAAGTGTCTGCCAAACGCATAAATGTAAAAGAGAGAGAACAGTTGTAAAGGGTGGCTCACAATGGCCTAGCAAAAGATTGCAATACAATGTTAAATTGCAATGACACAAAGCAGTTTTTTACACATTTGTACAATGTGTAAAAAAGCATGTACACATTGACCCAACAAATACTGACAGCCTTTGGAATTTGGTGTTTTTGGGGCAGTGTGGATCATCCTTAAAAAGCATTTATTAATATCACAACAAACTAACAAATGTCCCATTAACAAAAAGGTGCTAGAAGCATAATTGACAGACAGAAATATTTCTTTGGTTTCGAATAAGTCAGAAAGGGTGAAGTGTTTCTGACAGAAAGCGTGAAACTGATGAGATCAGAGGAGATACTGCTGCGCTGGAGCAGGTGGACTGTTATTGAACGGGCTGTGGACGGGCGGGCAGAAGAAGACTTCTGGGTCGATAGAGTTTGGATGTTATTAAGATAGGATGGATAAGTTAGTCTTGAGACGCGTGCTGTTGAACGTCGCAGAAAAACCCGGTGAGAACATCAAGGCTACAAACGTTTCACTTACCTCAGAGAGGAGCAGATGTTACTGTGGTGTGCTGGATCTTGATCATTTCAGTAAAGCACCAGTGAAGCGACTGTAATGAAAGATGTATTCTGTGGAAGAGGGCGACCTCTAAACAAGAGGATTCAAGCACTTCCCTGCATCGCCTTGGTAACACAGGAGATAATGATGGGTTGGTGAGCGCCTGAAGTACAGCCGCATTATTTTGTTGTGCACGTGATTTAAAGTGTTATGGCAACACTCATTGGGTTAGTGTAGCTTAGTGCTTAAAAGCCTAAAGGTTGTGTGTTATTTTAAGCGTGGCCTACAATAATGTCTAATACCATATTAATATGTTTATGTACTTTGTCATTTAGACATTAAAATAATCATTAATTATCCACAGAGTTACATATATTTTATTTTTTACTTAATACACATACAATGAAGAATTTAACTGAACACTAGCATCTAAATTTAGCTCTGATTGACGGTAACTTATCAGTGTGCTTTGTTTAATACATCTTTTAATTTGCATTTAATGCAATGTAATGTTCATGTCGTTTGACTGCTGTGCTTATTGTCAGAGTTTGACCACAGGATTACATTTAAAACCAACACTAGTAGTTGAAGGTCTTCTGTGATTATTCACAAGATAAAAGTGCTTGATTGCCGGGTGTGCTGTGTGTTACAGCCTCATTGTTTTGTACCTTTTGTTCCTCGTCTGAGGAGTTAAATTTGTGCCATAAATCTGTTGAAGGGAACACAGCAGCCAGTCAGGAACAGAATGATTGGTGATGAAGGGCAGGTCATCCCACTGTGACCACAGCCCATGAATCTGCCATCAGCTGATGGAACCAGTGTGCATCTACCTCACCATCAAACCTATTTCAAACGCTTTACCTCCAGACATTATACAAGCCTTCACATTGATCTCTGTCCTTTTAAAAATGAGGTACAAATATACAGCCAACGTTTTAAACATGTGGTTTTAGATTAATTGGGAAATAATGTTTTTTTTAAGAATTCATGTTGTATAGTATTAATGCATATTTAGAAAATATAACAACAACAACAACAACTGTATTTTGAAGTATATTTAATAAAAAAAGCATAATTTGAACTTTTACGTTTCCTGAGGAAAATGGCTTGTTGTCAATGCTTTGCGGTTGCTAAGGTGTTCTGTGTGCGTGCCAGGTTTATCATTACAGCATTGCTCAACACAATCACACAGTTTGAAGTTTTATCAGGTTTAGTGGAGGTGAAGAATGTTACAGAAATAACATCAGCAGTTATTTCCAAACAAGAACTAAGAACAAAATATCATTGGAGTAAATAACAGTTAATCAGCATCCATATTAAAGTCATTGTTAGAACAGAATGAGCCTTTGGCAAATATCTTTAAATGTACCCGTTCATTTAAACAGCTTAATTGAAAAGCTTTTAAAACTTGTTTTTCTGTGTTGTTAATCAGTGAGACAAAGTGCAGTTTTTACCTGCGGACCGAGTGTGTGTACATTTATAATACAAATACATTTATAATGACTACATTTGTTCTCCCTGCACTGGTGCACAATAAGACACATTTTGCCAGGAAGAGCTTTAAGTTTGCTCCCAGCTGCCTCGGCATTCAAATGATGAACCATGAAGACAGTAATAAATGTAACCAGACATCTGAGAGTGTATCAGCTGGAGCAGGTGGAGTCACATTCGAGCCTGTATGAGCCAGAGGTTTGATTTGAATAAAAGAATACATGCTTTTAAAGATTAAAGTGCAGTGCAGTGTTTTATCTTGATTCTCTGTTATTATCAGAGCTCCAGAAACACAGACGTCTGTTTATCAGTACATGCAGACTGTAAGATATTCATCTTTACAGCTCAATCAATCTAGATTTTTACAGAAAATGTTTGGATGTTTGCTAGGGTGTTGCTGGGCAGTTGCTAACTGGTTTTAGTCAGAAGAGCTCACCCCCGAGTCTTTATGAGACTCATATATTTATAATTGGTCGTCGGAGATCATTTTCTGGTCATTAGATATGATATTCTGGTTATTAAATATTCTGGTCTTCATATGGCTTCATTATACGTCTAAGCCACATGAAGTTTGTTCAATACATTTGAAAGAAATAATGATTCTTCACTCTGTCACTTTCAGCTCTTTTCGGAAACAGAACTGAGCCCAGCTAAAACGCTCCCCTTGTTTCAGAGTGTCTAATCGAGAGCAGAGATTCATCTTTAAGACACCAGCAATTAGCAGCCATTCATTCCTGTTCCCCACTGGGCACAAAAGGTTGTTTCTCTGTTCTGGTCTCTGGCATTTATCCTGCACTTGTGTTATGATGGGCAAACTGATATGGACAGCTGGGCAGTTCTGATGGCTGCCTCTCATATCAGTTAATTACAGTGTTTAATCAGGCTGGTAATGAGTATGGGCACCGTGCCATTATAATCTGACACTGTTGGGGGTGAAGCTTAGTTCCTGCCAGGCTGATGTCAGTTCCTGCCAGCTCTCTGGCTGCTGGCAATCTTCAGTCCACCTGCTCTGTGAATAATGAGAGGCCAGCACACATTAACCTGTGTCCTGCTGTAGATTTCAACATCCTCTATCTAACAGTGGTTGAGAGATGAAGCATCTGATAAATGATGAGGAACTCATGTGCTGTGAAACTACAGCTTATGTTTAGGATTCGAGATCTGATCACAGGTCTGTCCTTAAACATTCAAATGTGCTGCTCAGCTTTCTGATATAAAAGAACAGATAAAAAGTAACGGACCTGAGGCATATCTGGAGACCAGAACATCACTGAGACTTAGGGCTGGACTTATATGACTTGGGCCAGTAAGCAACAACATAGCAACCACATAGTGTCACCCTGGCAACCATCCTAACATCCTTTTGCACAGTCAAGCACCATTTGTACGTCTTTGGAAAAAGTTTCTTTCTGCTTTCTTTGTGCCAGTAATCCGTTTGGTGCATTTATCTGCATGATGCAAAAGTACATGTTTCAATTCCAATTTCAAAACAAAGCAAAAAATATTTACACAGAATCTCTCTGATAGCATCTGTATGCGCCTCCTCCGAAACGCCTCCTGGTTTTTCCTAATAACCACCAGCATCAGTGTCCTCTTCATCGCTCCTCCTCCTCAACATACCTCCACCTCTCTCTCTCTCTCTCTCTCTCTCTCTCTCTCTTTTCTGCGTCTCACTCACTCACGGGGAGTCACATCAGAGCAGACAGAGCCTCCGACATCCAGCTGTCCGGACGCTGGTTCATTTCACCACACACCAGCTCTGGGTGCAAACTCAGGAGGGGTGCTTGTGAAATTGAAAGGTGTCCTAACAGGGCCAGAAGGATTCCATCATCAGAGAGAGGTAGGGAAGCAAATACATGCTGGAGTGAGAGGGTGTTAGTATCTGTAGTGTTAGTTAGTATCTGTAGTGAACAGGTACAGAGTTGTGTACCGTCTCCTTTGGAAATGGACACAGACTGTTTGGAAAGGGGTTTTTATTTTGCACAAATCAATTTTAAGTGATTCATTCTGTTTTCTGTTTAAAACAGCTTCATTTTTGTATGTTTTAGGACGCATAGCATCTGTAAATCAAAATGTATTCTAGTAATGTCTGTTCAGTTCAGTAAAATGGGCTTGTCAAACATATGTGGTATGTGGTATCATCAGACAGGTGGACAAAGGTGTATTCTGGGATGTATGTAGCAGATAAACGCATTGAGGAGTCTGTAATAAGTTATTAAGGGTGCAGTTTTGAAGCAGACACGTGTCTGTGTGAAAAAACAGCACACTAAAATAATTTCTTGCATACTGCATACTAGCTGATAGCCTTCAAAACTACTGTTATAAAAAGACACAATATACGAGCAAATATTTCCTTGATGAAAACGTCTTCCAGGATTATTCTTTTGTCTAGGGATTTAAAACGTGTCAGGAAATTAAAAACTTTAGCAAGACATTATCAGCAGTTTCCAGCTTGTGAGAGACAGAAAATTGCTGATGCTGAAATCAGGCAAATTTCAAAGCACCATTTTCACGCTGCTTCTCGAGGGTTTAACAGAGTGAATGAATTTGTGTGTTGTGATAGGGTGAGAGAATGGTGAATTTTACCTTTTGACTCCGTGCACAACCTCTCACATTCTGTCATGCAGTCATTCTAAACCTGCATGTTTTCTAATGTGGAACTAAACAGACAGTTCTGTTCTACACGTTCTGTTCAGTCGTTTCCATGCAATTAAAGTAAAAGGTGACCATGACTGTCCTCAGCCCTCATCCACTTTTACTGCATGAAAGAATTTTTAAAAGACATGCGGGTGAGTCAACTTAACTTTACGTGAGTAAAGTTTCTTTAAAATTAGAACAAAATTTGTTCATTGTTCGTTCTCAATCAATTGATCCTGTCGTTCACACACAGAACAGCGAGAATATTTGCAGGTCAAATCTCTTTTATTTTTATAGCCATTTTTCAGTTCAGATCTTCAAATCTAAATATATGATGCATCTTATATATGATGCACTGTATTTAGTGCCCTCAAGTTTTTTTCAAAGCATGGAAAGTAAATCTTAAATGAATACAATTTTACAAAATCATTTAAATTTACTGGAAGGAATTGATTACATCTCAGGTTATGTTAAATCTCGGCCTGTTACAACACTCGATCTCGTCTAACATGCGTAGAAAAATCAAACACAGGGAGAACTCGAGCCTCCAGCTGTGGCTGTTCACATCTTGTTCTCTACATGCGCATCTCTCCATCAACACTCCAGTACTGTTCTCCACAGTTCCAAGAATGGGAAAATCAGAGAGCCAAATGGATATCATGGAGAAAACCACGAAACCGAACCATCGCTGGACCGTTGTGGAGATCGGATTGTCCATCATTGTGCTTCTGATGAGCTGCGCTCTGGCTGGAGTTTTAGTGCTGTACACCTCAGCACTCAGAGGTGAGAGGAGCGTCATAGTTCTTACAGCAAGATCTTTATTAATATATTAATAACAAATTCACACATTATTTACTGCTCACATCAATACTTGAGCTTTTCTCTGGAACTAAACCTTTACAGATAACTGTCTATGATCCTTTAAGATCTTACTGTTTCCTGTTGTGTTTCAGAGCGATTTCAGAGAAATGAATCCTCTAAAGGTACAGTATATAATGTGATGTTTGTGGTAATTGTGCAGGAGCAGTAAGTTACAGTATGTCTGTAGCGTGTCAGACATGCATGTGTTGGAGTCTGTTTTGAATGGAATAAGTCACGTGGTATCTCAGCTGCGTTTGAGAAACGTAGATGAACGTGTCTCTCTCCACAGAGCTTCAGTGTGAATCACACACTGACAGTAACGTCTGTACCACACCAGAGTGTGTGACTGCAGGTGAGCACATTCAGACACACGTCTCTGTTCAGCATGCAGGTACGTCTCTCTCTGAACATGTCTGAGCTCATGTCCCTGTTGTTCTCTGGGAAACAGCGGCCCGGCTGCTCCAGAACATGGACCCGAGTGTGGAACCGTGTCAGAACTTCTATCAGTACGCCTGTGGCGGCTGGATCGAGCGCCACGTCATTCCCGAGACAAGCTCGCTGCACAGCGTCTTTAACATCCTGAGAGACGAGCTGGAGATCGTGCTCAAGGGTCTGTGACATCAGCTGTACACAGAAGCACAGGAAGATGTTACTAGCGAGAGGTTGCAGGAGACTAACAGAGATCTCAGCTATGCTTAAATGTTCATTTGTCTCGGATGCTTCTTCTAAAATGACAGAAAACAAGTTTATGCTGAAATCTCTGGCTTGTGATGGCAGATGTTGTTATCTTGTCATGTGTAAACACTGTTTGTGAGTGTTGAGGTCTCTTCTGAAACTCCTGTGAGGACATATGTGAATTTTATGGCTCTTTATTTGAGGAGGAATCTGAGATGCTCTGCATGTAATCTCACTGCAGCAGTTCATATCAGCATCATTCTACAAACGGGTCTTTTCATTCCGAAATCCTTCATATTGTCACTGTGATGATGATTATTATGTGCCTGTGTATGTGTTCTTAATCTTGTCATCATCTGTCTGCTTTATGTGTGTTACTCTGCTTTATCTCACAGGAGTTCTTGAGACGGACAGTAGGAATGACAGAGAGGCCTTCAAGAAAGCCAAAACCCTCTACAGCTCCTGCATGAATGAGGGTGAGTGAATGGGGAAAGATAGTTTCGGAACTACACGATCACTGATGCTCTGTATTTGTGGACACGCTCATGTCTCTCTCTGCTGCCCCCTGTAGCTTTGATTGAGCAGCGCGACTCGCAACCTCTTCTCAGACTCATGGACAGTATTGGTGACTGGCCCGTGGCCTCTGAGGTCTGGATCGGCGCATCAGGTACTGCAGACAGAAGCAGTCGTCTCTGATTCACTCTCACAGTGATCAGCAGCATCTTCAGCTCATCTTAATGAGAGACATACAATGACTTCAGCCACACTGTCACTGAGGGCTCATAAGGTGCTAGACCGACAGTAGATTCAGACAGCAGCTGCCCTGCTCATCTGTGTGTGTGTAAACAAAACTGCCTTATGGAAAATTAAGCTATAATTATGTTTCATGCATCTACTGGCGTTTGTCTAATTGTATGTAAAAAATGGTTATGTGTATACGTTAGTAATTTTTGGATAATATTTACAAAATGTATTAACAGTGGATTGAGAAGAACAGACATGGACCGCTGATTGTTTGAAATACATTCACTTGTTTTAACGTATAGTACATTATTATCAAAACCATCCACTACATTCAAAATAAATCAACAGCTTATTTAACAAACAACATAGAATTAGGAGTGAAAGAACGAATTAGGAGTAAAGCAGGTGTGTGTAAAGTGATTTATGTGTTTGTACTGAGTAGGTTTGAGTCTTTAATTGTTTTCTACACACTGTTTAAGTCTGTAGTAAATAGTAAAGCAGTAACTGTAACTGTATGTTACTGTATGTTTCTGTGTGTTTTTACAGAGGAGTGGTGGAGTTTGGAGGACACGCTGGCGGTTCTGAACGCTCGGTACAGTAAGAAAGTCATGCTGGAAATGTTTGTGTGGCCGGATGATCGTGACTCCAGTCGTTATATCATTCATGTAAGATTCAAACACACAATATCATTTCCTGTCATGCTGACAAAAATACACCATGACACTACTACTGTTTTTAGAGCACTTAACACAGTAATGTAAGTGTGTTTTGGATCTGAAACATCAGCTAATAAAACGTGTCAGTGATGATCTCCTGACAACAAACAGTAATAAATCAGATTCCAGTTACACAGAATCATTGAAAGAGTCACAATCATAACAAATGATCTGGTCATTAAATCAACATTGTTCTGCTTTCACAGGTTGACCAGCCGGCTTTAGGAATGCCCTCAAGAGATTATTACCTCAGTGATGGGAATTATAAAAAGGTACTGTGTGTCAGCTTGTGAGAGACACTCTCTCTGTGTCTGGTTATAATTCCCTGAATCCACCTCTTCCCCGTCATTTGTCTTTGTGGGCACAGGTGCGCAACGCATACCTGCAGTTCATGGTTTCCATGGCTGGGATTGCACGAGAGGACAGGAACTTGACCCAAGATGAGGAGCGCGTGTGGGAGGACATGACTCAAGTGCTGGAACTGGAGACAGACATCGCTAACGTGAGTTTGACAAGAAACACTGTAAATATGCTTATGAGAAGCAAATATGTGTGACACTTAACATATTATACAGCTTTATATAGAGTTATAAACCTCACCCCAAACTCATGCCAGTTAGCTTATGTTCAGTGCAGTATGATATCTGATTTTGCCTCGTGCCTCGACAGGCTACCTCACCTGCAGAAGAACGCAATGACATCACTATACTGTACAACAAGATGACCCTCACAGAGCTGCAGCAAACCTTCAACCTCAACGTAGGTGCAGAAAAGCACAGAGACAACAACAATATTATAACCACCCACAACCTTATTCCTGACCCTTACATCTGATTGGCTGACAGGAATGTTGTTTCTTTGTCTTCATGAAATCCAGGGATTTAATTGGACACGCTACATCCATAGAATCATGTCTAGCGTTTCAATTACTGTGCAACCAGATGAACCCATCGTTGTGTACTGCACACCTTACCTGGAGAAGCTCGCTGATGTTCTGTCCAAACACAGTCGCAGGTGATGCGCAAATGAGCATGTTTCTAATGTGTCAAAAATCACTAAAGAGAAAAAAGACAAACAACTGTTAATAAAACAACTGTTGACAAACAGTAAGAGCACAAAGCTTTAAACTGAATGTGAATCGCATAGCTCAGATAAATTGTGAGAATTTTGTAAGAACTTTTTGAGTTTGTACTGAAATCTGACGTGATGTCTTGATTTCTTCTGAACCTGAAACTCCAGAGAACAGATTACTGTGTGGAAGAACTTTCCAGAAATTCAGAGGAAGCAGGAAACTTGATTTGCTCCATAATAATTAGTAGTTAGAATAATAACATTTAATATTGAGGTGTTTTCTTGTAAGCAGCTTTTTGAAACAGTTACAGTGTAATACAGTATAGCTCAGCCCACACTGAGTGTGTCACACGGCATCATGTGACCCGTGCAGGACCCTGCAGAACTATCTGTGCTGGATGTTGATCATGGAGAGAGTCAGCAGTCTCAGCCAGCGCTTCAAAGACGTGAGAGCGCATTACAGAAAGGTCAGTTCCACTAACAGAGTCATGGCAGTCTGTTTCATCACCTGTAAGTTAACTGCTGCACAGGTTCCAGATAGTGAAACATATTTCTGAGGACATACAGTCTACACTGCTGTACTGTAAACCAGCTTTGACATGCATTTACTAACAAAATGGTACCTTTTTTTCGTAAAACTTGAATGTAATATTTAAATATTTAAAATATGATGTTAACTTGCGTGTGTGTGTGTGTGTTATCTCAGGCTTTGCACGGCACTACAGTAGAAGAGGCGAGATGGAGAGACTGTGTCCGGTATGTTCAGGGGAACATGGAGAACGCTGTGGGGGCTCTGTACGTGCGGGAAACCTTCTCTGGAAACAGTAAACGCATGGTAAGAGCAAAACTCCAGCCTGGCCCTGAGAATACACCACATAATGATCTCCACTGTCACTCAGGTGCGCGATTTGATTAAGAAGATTCAGGAGGCGTATGTGGAGACTCTGGAAGAGCTGAGCTGGATGGATGAACCGTCAAAGGAGAAAGCCAGAGAGAAGGTGAGATGTTTACAGTGGCCACACCACTGTGACCATGACCATTTTTCATCCTTCACCCTGTAGGTGATTATAGAGTATGTTCATGTGGATGGTCATATATGAATGTCCTCAAAAGTGACATCATTGTGTGATGACTGTGTTGATGTTTCAGGCCATGGCAATATCAGAACAGATCGGTTATCCCGACCACATCCTGGAGGAGGAAAACAAGAAGCTGGATGAGGAATATACTCACGTATGGAAACTCAAGATCACTCTGACCTCTGACATAATTACCATTCAACCTCACACACTACCTGATTCACATTAATATAAGATGCACATAAATAATCTCTCTGTGTGTCTCTCCGCACAGCTGAATTTCAGTGAGGAGAATTACTTTGAGAATATTCTGGAGAACTTGGCCGCATCAGCACAGAAAGGTCACAGGAAGCTAAGAGAGCCCGTGGATCCACACATGTACGAAACATCCAAATAACTGCTGGAAACAATGAAGTCATTTCCTCTCTGAAGCTGTCAGTGTAGCTCGTGTTTCTGTGATGTTTCAGGTGGATTATTGGTGCTGCTGTGGTCAACGCATTCTATTCACACAACAGAAACCAGATCGGTAAATTCACACTCATATACATTCTAAGCTTTGAGAGCTTTTAACAGAAATGCTTTCTGGCCCGTTGACAAGACGACTCATTGTGTGTTTCTCTTATAGATAACACAAAGTTTAGCTTGTGCTTCTCAGAGCTTGTGCTTCTCAGAGCTTGTGCTTCTCAGAGCTTGTGCTTCTCAGAGCTTGTGCTTCTCAGAGCTTGTGCTTCTCAGACCTTGTGCTTCAGAGACTCAGAGCTTCCAAACACTGTTTCTTAGCCTCCGTTAATACACAGATTACAAAAGATTTTCAGCAGGAGAATTTTCCACATAATTACTCTCAGAATGTTGTAGGAACATCTAGGAACGACTTGAGGCTGAATTGCTGTTTAAAAGAGAAGCAGCTTTACTGGAGGCGTCGCAGTGTGAATGTGAAGCGGAGCTGACAGACTGTGTATCACTTTGATGTTTCTGTTCTCTTACTAATACTGAATATTTACTGTCCACTACACAGCATTAACATCATATTATAGCCCTACAAAACTTTATTCTCTGACTAACAACTGAATGAAAAGCTTTGTGCATTTCTGGTGTTTAGATGTTCATAGTTAAAAAATGTAATCATTCCTTTTTGATAGATTTTTGTATTTGTAAAGCAATAAAATTGGCCTATAAAAGGCAAAAGTAGCAGAAATAAATGAGATATCCAGGCTAATGTTAATGTGACCTTCATATTACAAAAAGCTGCTGGTTTGAATAAGAATCCACCCCAAGTGCTTGTATTTAAAGCAACATCCCTGTTATTATTAAGATTGGGTTCGCTCACTGTACTGTATTCAGATGAGTTCTCATTGGGTTCACTCACTGTACTGCATGTGTGTTTCAGTGTTTCCAGCGGGAATCTTACAGCCTCCGTTCTTCAGCGAGAAACAGCTGCAGGCTCTGAACTTCGGGGGCATTGGGATGGTGATAGGACATGAAATCACTCATGGGTTTGATGATCATGGTAATACACACCTCGTCTGATGGATCGATCCAATTATCAGCTCGCTCCAGATGAATAACCCACTTGATTTGTGATGAGCTCATTTCTGTGTGATAAATTAAACGCTGTGTTACAGCAGAGCTTGTAAATATCACTGATCAATTGTTCTTCAGCAGCACACAAGAGAGCATCAGCAACACTCGTCTCTTTAAAAACATGA
>JAZGTI010000617.1:28633-43109 GCA_036877585.1 Botia kubotai | reverse complement strand
GGGGGCATTGGGATGGTGATAGGACATGAAATCACTCATGGGTTTGATGATCATGGTAATACACACCTCGTCTAATGGATCGATCCAATTATCAGCTCGCTCCAGATGAATAACCCACTTGATTTGTGATGAGCTCATTTCTGTGTGATAAATTAAACACTGTGTTACAGCAGAGCTTGTAAATATCACTGATCAATTGTTCTTCAGCAGCACACAAGAGAGCATCAGCAACACTCGTCTCTTTAAAAACATGATTCGGATCAGAACATCAAAGGTTTCTATTTGCAGGACGAAACTTTGACAAAGACGGAAACATGAACAACTGGTGGAGCAACTATTCTGCAGAGCACTTTGAGGTTCAGTCTCATTGTATGGTGGAGCAGTACAGCAGATTCAGCTGGAAACTGGCAGAGGCTCAGAATGTAAGCTGATGATTGTTTAGTGCGTTGAATGTTGTTAAGTGTCACATCCAGGGCCCATTCAGTCTGCTGTCTAAGAAAACTGCTCCCTACACAGACAGCAAGGCAGGTCGCTAGGACCAGAACTGCTGTTACACACTCACACACACATGAGATATCAACATTAACTCTGATATTCTCATCAGATTCTCCCAAGACCAAATATTCTGAAATATTTTTAAAGTTGATTAAATATTATTAAAGTACTTTAATAAACACATTTGAGTGTCTTGAGCTTCATGACGTCATTCTGCTCACACATTATTCTCTGTGTTTCACGGATGTCTCTGCAGGTCAGTGGCATCACAACATTAGGAGAGAATATTGCAGACAACGGTGGAGTTCGTCAAGCATATAAGGTTTGAATCATCAAGACTCAAGTGAATTCTTCCTTTAAACAGATGCATGTATTTCATCTGCATGGAAACAGAACATTATAGAGAATTAGGAGTGAAGCAAGTCCATTAGCGACTGTACAAATGTAGTTTTGTGTTTGTTTCTGTGTGTGTCACATTTTAACTCCCCATGAGGAAACAAGCTTATAAATCTTATAGAATGATCTTTTTTTTGTGGAAAACCTAAACATGCAAAAAGTTTTCTGTGATATTAGATTTAGGGGTGGGGTAAGTGCAGGGGGATAGAATATACAGTCTGTACAGTATATAAAACATATATATATATATATATATATATATATGTGTGTGTGTGTTTGATATTAGGCGTACATGAAGTGGGTGGAGAGGGAGGGTGAGGAACCTCGTCTTCCTGGACTGGACATGGATCACAAGCAGCTCTTCTTTCTGAACTTTGCCCAGGTATGTGAGCCGGAGTCAGTCTGACTCATGCCAGTGTGTGTTCACAACTCCGATGCCACACCAGTTTAAACTGACATTATAATGGTACAGAGGCTGCTTAACCTCTGCAAAATAAAGGACTAGTTGAATGTAATCTTCAAACAGAAATCTGTATCCACACTAGATTCTGACCCATCATGCTTTGCAAACAAATCCTATGAATGATTTATGTTCAGTGTTAGTTCTTGCATCTCGCAGTAGCTGCTTTAAACTGTCATGTTTCTCTCTGTAGGTCTGGTGTGGTGCGTGTCGTCCTGAATACGCCATACAGTCTATTAAAACAGATCCACACAGTCCTCTGGAGTACAGGCAAGATCAAAGAATGACTTCATTAAATCATATATAACAGTGGCATTTCTTTAAAGAAACATAACACAGAAAGTCATCAAGTTGAAGTTTTAAATGAACAATTAGTGTTTAGAGAACTTCAAGATCTCGTGTGTTAATGTGTTGATCTACACCTGTGTTTACTCTGATACACACCTGTGTTTACTCTGATACACACCTGGGTGAACTTGAGGGCAAGTCACTTCATACATCCACTAAAATTCACTTTGGAGTCAAACTGAAGTTAAATGTAAATGCAAAAATGGCTCAGAACATGAACTGAGCTTAGACCAGTTTTATGTTTGTTTTTCTAATGCCGTGACATTTAAAATGTCTTAAGCGTCCAGTTCCTCTGCAGGACCTCTGTATGAGCTATGATTACATGTTTTTAAACAGGGTTCTCGGGTCCCTGCAGAACTTTGAGGCGTTCTCAGAAGCTTTCCATTGTGAACGAGGAACCCCCATGAACCCAGAGGAGAAATGTCGCGTGTGGTAACCAGCCAGAGTCTGTCTATACTTTACGAACATGGAAAGCCGTACAGATTATGTTGTGCTATTACACCACAGTGGCAGCTGCCTGTATGTACATCTGATGAGAGAAGCAACCAGACAACATATGTGATTAGACGTTTACTGTATACTCACAACAGCGCACATATAACCAACAAGTGCAGATGGAGTGAATGTACACAGTCAGGCTGTTATGTTAAAATTCTTTATCATCCAGTTTTACAGAGATTTATAGCTAGAAATCATGTGTTTGTTTGCAGGTTTATCCTCATACATTATTAATACTGGCATCTGAGACACGTGGATGCAAAATTGTTCAATTGACATGGAGCAAAATTAGATTATTTTACCAGATTATGTAAACAGATAAATCCCTCGCTTGGCTTTGGATTCTGTCCGTTGTGCTTTAGAGATTCCAGCATCAGCCTGGAGGCCTGAAGCCCACGTAGATTGTGACTTGAAAAGATTACAGTCAATACACCAGCTCTCCTTTCACAAAAACACGCTTTGAAATATTTTGATGATGGAATACATATTTGATCTCAAGCATGCAGTAGTGAGAAATGCAGCAAAATAGACAAGTCGTATCGAGTGCTGTTTTCCTAATGTATCCCGTTATACGTGCTAGCTGTGTTTCACTGAAGAATCTCTATTTGTATTTGTGTTTAAATACAAGGGGGCGAAACGTTATGTAAACAAGCCATCTGTAACTATTACCTAAAAACTTTAAGACTGTTAAAACCATATCAAGATTCATGTTTAATGCTGCCTCACAATCATGCTACAGTTTCACGTTAAAGACATTATGCCAACAGATGAGAGAGAACACTTCCTGTCAGCGTGTGTGCAGTTTTCACTGGAAGCAGATTTAGTGACACATGTTGGGAGAAGGTTAAAGGTCAAACAGACGGTGAGGGATCTCTCAGATGCTCTTGATTGGGTTTCTCACTAGCTATTCTATAATGACACAGACGTCACCAGTGTATTAGCTTCTGCCAATCAACATTCAGAAACCGGTTGTGACAT
This sequence comes from Botia kubotai, assembly GCA_036877585.1. Lineage (NCBI taxonomy): Eukaryota > Metazoa > Chordata > Actinopteri > Cypriniformes > Botiidae > Botia > Botia kubotai. The sequence goes on along the minus strand of JAZGTI010000617.1, from coordinate 39,934 downwards.
ACGCCCGTTTTGTAGCAGATAGTTCAAATATTCTTTGCAATGTGTTTTGTTGAGAAGCATTTGCTGGTAAATTTACTCATTGGTAAATTCTTAATTTTCAATGATGTATAATTGCAGCATTTTTTGTTTGTTATATAAATAGCTCTGCTGGAAAAACTCGGTCAGGGTAGTTCATGTAACATGGTAGCTGGTTTGTTGCTTAAACAAGATGGAAGTCGAAACCATGCTTAAGGTTCAGCTTATTAACTAGGAGCAGCTAATGGTTATAATCAACCAGCTAACCTTTGGTTTGGCTTGATTTCAGCTTTGATTTCTGCTATGAACGTGTATTTCTGTACATAGAGGTGTCGTATCAGCCAGTAGTTTGTGGTTCATCATTACCCGACAGGAGGATTTGTTTGGTGAAAAGATATCGTTTTGGGGGGGGGGTTATGGTAACTCTTTATTTCATAAATTGATCTGTTGTGCGGACAGAACATGAGGGCTGATGAGGTGCTGGGGGTTTGTGTGTTAGCTGGAGTCTAGCAGATGAAATGACAGCCAGCAGATTCCACTGAAAGCTGCTGACTGTTTTTCTCCATTTTGATTAACTGGAATGACAGTGGAACTAAACACAAGAGAGGGTTAAAAATGACATGATGGAAAAGATCAGATAGACGTCACCATAGAAGAAGTGGATGGTTGCGTTCTCAGAAAGCTTTAGTGGAGTCAATAAGGGAAAGTACGGGGCTGCTCTGGGTTATTGATTATGACTGTTATCTCTCACCACAGAGACTCTGATCATGTGAATGTTTTTATCTTGCCAATCCAAACCTCGACACACTGTAATGGCGCGTACTGTTTGATGCACACAACACCAGTTGATGCAGCTGACTTGAACAAATTAAATATTAAAACAACAACAAGCATTTTACTATAACCACAGCTGTGGAACAGGATTATAGAGATAAAATGCCAAATAAAACGCCCCCCCTGACCTGTGTCTGTCTGCATTCACATTTTAAACTGCACAAGACAAACAGAAATGCAACAGAAATATCTCATAAAAATCTGATTTGGGGATTTAGACTTTAACAAGAGTAAGATACTAAAGTTTAGAGAATGATTTGCAATTTAGAAACGATATATATATATATATATATGTATATCTGCTGTGCATAAACATTACTGAGGCATTAAACAGTTTGACTTTGTAGAACAAATAATATATAAACTACCTGTTATTTATACAAAATGAAGTCAACATGAAATCAAAAACTGCTTTTATTTAAAAAATGTTTTTGCTCTTATTGCGGACGGTGCACGTTCCAAAAAGCAGTGCCCGCCACCAACACCTGCTTTTACCATCCAATCAGCTCCAACAAACCAATGAAATCAAGTCTTTTTCACTCAGTCACTCAAATACTGACACAACACAACACAACAATGGCTTCTGAAAGTCTTTTCATGTTGACTTTGAGGGATGTAGCTGTGCCACGGATTGCTAATGTACTTTTAAGAAAATCTAAAAACAGAGTTTTGTATATTGTAAGTTAAACAATTATCCTCTTTTGTGATTTATATAACTGCCAGAAAAACACTGTTGAAAAAGAAACAGATCACCTTTCTGACACTGTACAAGTGTGAAGTGAATATTAACATTTGTGTGATATTGCATTGAGTGTGTTCTCCTTGTGTAGCTGTTTCTGAAATAAGATTATGATTAATGATGAAGTCAGGAAGTGCCTCTGTGCATTGTGGGACACATTATGATGTTTATCAGCTGCATCAGAAACATGAATGATGCACAGCTCAAATTTACAGTTTGTGTGATTCTTCAGGTCACATGTCTCCTCATCATTTAGCATGAAGAATGAAGAGTCTATTTATAGAAGCACTAGGATTTGTTGCAGTATTTCATGACCATTAGACACATTTCCCGCGCCAAATGTTTAGTATCATTACACATTTAAAAGCTTTTTGTCATTTAAAATCATTTTCAATAGCTGCACTTCTCATTACTGTAATACAGTGATTCATATAAATGATCATCAATTAAAAGCTGTGCAACAAATACCATGAGGAACACTCATAAATATCACAGGGAGAAATTTGTCTGGCTGTTATGGATCATAACATCATTTCCTGTTTGTTGATTGACCCCCATGTTAAGATGTCACATGACCTCTGATGCTGCTATATGAATTCATCTGGAGTTGATATTATTCTGTACATAGACTTGTCGACTGTTAAAATATATTGATCATTAAGTATGTTATTAATATATGTTGAGATGACATACATTTTAAATACTTTCTAAGTGAATGCTTTAATTATATTGTTCTGCCAATATTGATTGTCCAAGCAAAAATATATGGCTTAAAAATAATATTGAGCTACTTTATTTAACCTTATGGAAAATATATTTATCATATATAAGAAAAACATGTATGCTTCAAAAATAAACTAATGTAAAGCAACAAATCTGTTTTATGCATTTTTTAACGCATTAATTTCTGCATTTCAGCTGCAACATAAATATTTTCATAATTTCATGTAAAGAAATTCAAACATGTCAGAAATACACAGCTGTCAAGCCAGACTTCTGATCGAGCTTAAAGGCTGCAAGAGATTTCTGTTCTATTCACAGAGAGTGAACAATTCAAGCATAAAATACAGAAAGCTGTGAATTTAAAATACCAGTTTAGACACAAAATAGTGATATTTCACAGATTCATGTTCTCTAAAACTCCACGTCCATATACTGACAATTTAGCTTTTAACTTGAAAAAAATACAGTAAACTGATGTTCTGTAGCGAACGTTTGGGAAAATACAAACCACAGAGGATATTAAGAATATATATATTTAAATGACTCATACTTTAATATGTTACATAAACTCATATGAGTTTGGAAATCATAAATGCTGATTTTCAAAAGCATCTCATTAAGAACAGAGCGTCTATTAACGTGCTTATGAGGGAGTATTAATGTTTAAAGTTGTTTTAGTGATTGACTGACTACCAGCTTTTATAAAAAACATTTCTGTCCATCTGACTGAGATCAGCTTCAGTGTTTAATCATACGAGCCCTCAACTGACAGAGCCACTGAAACACTGATCAGCATCAGACATTAAAAAGTTTGATTTTAAAAGTATGTGAAAGAATCCTTTTGAGACAGCAGAAAACAGCAGTGGTGTTGAATCTGAATCTTGTGCAAACATCTTCATTACACTGTAGAAATATTCAACACCAAGTGTCTGATGGAGTAAAACTGTATCATTAAAAGTGAGGCGTCCTCTGATGCTGTGCACACATTTACATTTACATTTACATTTAGGCATTTGGCAGACGCTTTTATCCAAAGCGACTTACATTGCATTATACTACACATTGATCACTATACATTTTGAGTATGTGCAATCCCTGGGATCGAACCCATGACCTTGGCGTTGTTAACGCCATGCTCTAACCACTGAGCTACAGGAAAGCACCATTATTAAAGGTCACAATACAAAGAACTCTTCACAATCAAGTTCCAGGAAGATTTTTTCCAGTCTTATGCCGCACAAGAAGCTTTGTGGCTGATTACAGTAAATACCTTTAACACTGACCATCACTGGACATCACTGACCATTACTGGACATCGCTAGACATCACTGACCATCACTGACCATCATTGGACATCACTGACCATCACTGGACATCGCTAGACATCACTGGCCATCACTGGCCATCACTGACCATCACTGACCATCACTGGCCATCACTGACCATCACTGACCATCACTGGACATCACTGGACATCACTGGACATCACTGGACATCACTGACCATCACTGACCATCACTTGACATCACTGACCATCACTGACCATCACTGGCCATCACTGGCCATCACTGACCATCACTGACCATCACTGGCTCAACACAGAAATGAAATGATTTATTTAAACGGAACTTCACTGTGTTTGTACATATCATGAACTACAAACACCAAACAAAATGTTTTTCAATTTTGTTTGTCATCTGCATTGTTTTTCCTGCTCCTCATGACCCTCTGAAAGACCCGAGACCTACAGTTCTGACCCCAGATAAGCTCATAATGTAACCAATAACAGTTCTTTATACTGAACCTGACCAAGCTGAAATAGCTTTCGTGGGTGGGCTGGTGTTTTACTGCATTCATGCCTGTAAGAAACAAACCACTGCACCCCCACCCTGTCTAAAGTCAGGAGAGAGGAAGTGACATCAGAGATGAAGGACCAACATGTCCTGTTGTTCAACTTCAAAACTACTGAAACACAGCAGTTTAAATTAGACTGCTGCTTTATTTCACTAACAGAAATACTCACTATTGTTTCTACACACAGAATTGATTCTTAAGATTTCTCAATCATCCCCTCTGAGACACTCTGCCGTCAGCAAGGTGATTTTTCACCCCAGATCATTTCTGTTGGGCCCTTTCCTTCCTGAGGTGGTACAGCAATAAGCAACTCAAGAGGATCTGCTTTGAGATGCACTGCTGAGTGACACCATGTTTGTTTTGTGAATGAAGCAAAGGTCTGTCACAGTTAGAGGTGTGGTGCTACACAATGGATCTTTCTGAAAAGGTTTTACTGCTGAGACTAAACAAAGCACACTTTCAAAGCGTGCTTTCACTCAGTTGTTAATCAGTGACTCTGAGTGAGGTTTAAATAAGAGAGACTATATAAAACTGCTCACCAGCATCACAGTTCTATTCTCTGTCTTACATCATTCAGTCTGATTCCTCTCAGGGATTTCTTTAGAGAGACACACGAATGAAGATCAGCGGCACTCAGTTTAAACATGGTCATTTCTCTCCCACATGTTGAGCTTGACAGGGAAATGAGAGGGCGAGAGTGACATTTCCTGCAGGTCATCGGCACACACCCCTTACATCAGACCGTGTGATGATAGAAAAACTGCACGTCTTCAACAACAGAAACAGCAGCTCAGGGGAACGCAGCTGTTGAACGCAGCTGTTGGTTTCAGTGTGTTTGGTTATTAGGTGAGCTGAACTGTAATCTCATGTCACAGAGCCTCAGTGTAAACCCAGTGTTTTCATTAACAAGTCAATCATTGGACTTGTGCAGCAGCTACATACAGCAGAAAAACAACAGCACAGATTCGTGCTTGTCTTTAACACAAGACTGACCACGTCAGTATGTCTACTTTACTCTCATCTCTACTGTGTTGATCCAGCAGAGCTGAGCATAACAGGATAACAGGTCGTCTCTGGTGTCCCACAGCTTCACAATGACTGTATTTAAATGATTTATAGTTTTACTTTTGCCTAAATCTCAAAAATTGATCAGGATAATTTCCAAAGCCAAAACTTCAACATGACTATTACAGTAATTTAATGCAGTTCTCCTCTATAATCATGGAAACATCTGACAGATAGCTCTGAAATATTATCACTAGCATACAGTGCCTGACCTTACAGATTTGACCTGATAATTGCTCAATATAATAATGTGAAGCAAGAAAAACATGATTCAAATATTGCTTTATTTAAACATCACGCTGGTAATAATAACAGTACAGAGTTTATTGAAACTCTTACTTTAAAAAGTGAATTCCAAAAGATGAATCTCTGCAACAAACCAATTTTATGACATTTGTTTTTATAGCGTTCTGAGCGTGCTGGACCTTCTAGATGTGACGCTCTTCTGCCCTCTAGTGACAACACACACAATTACACAGATGAGTTCTCTGCTAAAGCAGGTTCTTCAGTCCACAGAAGATTTTGACAGTACAAAGGAGAAAGAACCATGATCATGTGCTTGTGTAAGTACAGAATTAAACCCAGCGACATTTCCTGCTCTGAATCATGAAGCAACTGTTTGTTGTCTTTAGTGATGATGAGCATGACCACTCTGCAGGAGATCTCTGCTCAAGTTCCTCTGGATCTATTCACCACTTGCCTTCAAACTAAAGTGGATGAAACCAGAAGATTTTGGACTGGGGGCATTGATTCAATTTACTATCTAATTAATTTGATTGATTGATTGTCGATTTACAATCAAATGATATGAAGTTCGCTGTTTCGCGTACTTTCTTTCCTGTTGTGACAGAAAGAATATCTATGGCTTGTACTGATGTGTTAGCACATCAGTGTTCATGTTTATTTTGATGTGTTCATGAGATGCATTTAATTAAACCTTTCTTAAAAGCATCTGTTCAACAGCTCTTATAACAGATACAGATATATCATCAACATTTTAAACACGTTTCTGAGTTATCTTTGTCGGTTTCAAATGTGAACATCTATCTGTCAGCTGTATAAACACTTCTGATAACTCACCTCTCCGGATGTGGTACTTTTTAGCTGGTTGTCTCTTAACTTGGTCAAATTTACTGACGACAATTCTCGGTGCTTTCAGTTCACGCAAACACGCTGCACTTATAAACACACGCCCACCTGTGGAAGGCATGACGTGTGAGTGACACACGGAAAAACCAATCAGGAATGCAAACCATGCGGACGGGAGGCGGGGCATATGACGTGTCGTGACAATGCCGTTCTGTAACATGCTTTAATCTGTAAGATAATGAAAACACCCTTTATTTCTCCGTAACATGCACAGAGATGCATGCCGCATATAAATGTATCGTTTGCTTTTAGTTATTATTTATTAGCATCTTCTTGATTGGTTCCTACAGCCATACTTGAGAAGCTGGAGGAGAGATTCTCTCTGCGTTCTCTGTATTATTTCACATACCTGTGGTTTGGATTGGGTACAGGACTGGCCCTTATCTCTACTCTGTGTGTCACCTATGAAGTCCTCTTTTCTCTGCACGCTTGCTCTGCTCTGTGAATACTACCAGAGCCCTGAGGTGAGAGCCACAGTCCACTCAAAAATACCAATTCTGTCATTATCTACTGACCTGTTACTCATCAACCTGTCGTTTGCTATGTTAGCTATATGTACGTGTACAGTTGTTATGTAAAACTATATGTATGTCAGTAAAGTTGTTATGTGTAATGTGTAGTTCTGCGGCTCATCAGAGGACGGCACCAGGCGTGGTGTGGAGGTGGACATCTCCCTGCTCAGCTGCCAGTACTTCCTGTCACAGATCTTGGTTTCGTGGCAATGGGCCAGTTGACGTCGCTGGTGGGTGGGGCCCAGGGCGTGATGTACTTTGCGAGTCTGATGTCATTTGTGGGCTGTCTGTGTTCCTCATTGTGTGTGGTGTACCGGCTGCCACCACCGGAGGGTGAGAGTTCCCCGGTGAAGCGCAGCCTCTGCTGGTGCACATATAGATCCCCTCTCTCAAACAAACACGAAGGGTCCACAATTAACACTCGCCACGTGCCACATGCAGGTAAAGTTATTAAGCGGTAAACGTCTAATATTTTACTGTATATATTTTATGTATGTATGTATGCTGCTTAGGCATGCATGGTCACTGATCAAAGCATCTTACACTATAGAAAATGCAAATAGGTGTTTCGTTACAGGGAAATGCTTTCATTTAATTAAAGGGCTCCATGATTTTAAACCATTCTTGAGGCTCTAGCACAGTTGAAGCAGCAGAGGGGTCACAAACAAGTGTCATGCCTTACTAACTAAACTGCCAAATTCTAAATCCAGTTTGTAACTTCCTTACAAACTTTAGTATAGGGGAAGCTGTTCCAATTTTCCTTACAAAGTCACATCTAAACGCCAGTTGCTCCACCTTTGCATTTAGAAAACATGTTCAATCTTGTTTCAAGCAGCTTGAAATGGTTTACAAACCACATAAGGTTAAAAAAATCCAAGAGACACGTTTTAAAAAGACAAGACTGATTTTATTTATAATCCTGAACCAAACTATACAAAGCAGTGGTCAAAAGCAACCATAACACAGTCATTTAAAAAAAATCTGCTTGTAGAACTGAAAGAACACCAGCACCAGCATACTGTTCTGTTATAGACCGTTTTCATTCTGCACGTCCCATACAAAACACAATGATAAAACAACCCCAAAACTGTACATCAGGATACAAAGATACAATCCTTTTAAATGCATATGGAACAAAAGACCAAAAAACTCCAGATTTAAAAAGGGGTTAATGAACATGTTAGAGGCTGATCAGAAATCTGTGATGTCCCACTTATACATTTAAACCATCTTTCTAGTGATCTGCCAAAGCGAGAGATTAACCTCTAGCAGCACAACCATGTTAAACATTGTCTATTAGCCCCTGCTTAAAACTCATCTTTGGTCTTCGGTGAATCAGAAATGTCACTCATGAAAATGACAGAACGTTCAGCTTTCAGTAGCTTGTGTACATCTGCTGGTCAAAGAACAGAGTAGAATTTGTGCTTAATAAACCTGTTAAAATAAAATGTCTCTTCTTTTTAATGAAAAACATACAGGGTTAAAAAACGTTGGTCCTAGTCCAATAAATAAGGTCGTACAAACAGGAACAGGGTCATGAAGTTACAGGCCCCAGTTGAAATTAAAGGTCTTGTAGTGGCACTACAGAATGTCTGAGAAATATACAGAAAGCACAAACTCTACTAGATCTGAATGACCAGACAGACAGAGCTGCTGAAGGACGGGCGGCTCTTAAGCTTGGACTTCAGTCTCTGTGGAGTCTCCGTTCTCATCTGTCTTCTGTTTCTTTGTTTCCACTGCCTCCTGAAAGCAGCAGCCGAGAGAAGAAGGTAAAATGCTGGTTTGCATGTGTGTTGTGAAATATCAAAATGTAGAGCTGGAAGCTGAACCCACCTCCTCTTCTGCTGGACGTTTCACAGGATGTACTTCTGCATCTTTCTCAGCACCGTTCTCCTCTTCCTCTCCTGCTGTTCAACACAAGCAAAAGAATTCTTCATTACAGACAGTTATGTTATAATGAAGAAGCTAAATGCACAGTTACTGAGAAAAACTCACCCTCTTCATCCTCTCCAGCCTCTTCATCATCATGGGCCTCTTCTTCATGTGAAGAACCGTTAGTCTAGCCAGAAAACACCATTGAGTGAAACTGATACTGAGTCTAATAACAGGAGGTAAGTTGGGGGTTTATGTGTTCAGTCATGATTATGTATAGCAGTAATCATTTCCAGACAGTTATGCGAGCATCACTATTAAAACCATGTGCTGCCAAATTTATAAGAAACACGTCAAAATGTGCAGCCTCAAACCCTAACCAAAGAGCAGCGGGTGGGTGGGGGTGCAACACCTGCACAACCAGTGAATGTTCACAGACAAAAGCCCCAAGGCCTGCTGGGAAATACTCCACTCTTACTCACTGTTCCATTTCCATTGGCAGGTGCGTCTTCACTGCCATTTTCCTTCACAGCCTCCTCCTTCTCTTCAACCACGTCCTTCTTTTCTTTCAGCTCCTGAAACGAAGCACACGTGACTCTGTTAATAAACGCTTCATAGGCGACATCTGATAACACAGGGTTAAAGTTTATTGCTGTATGTAGAGGAACTTCAGATCTCACTCACACACACACACACCCGCTGCCCAATCAAATATTGTGCATGTTGTGAAAACGCGTTCAGGTTTAAACGCTGTTTTCTCTTTATCTGTATCGTCAAGATCTCAGCTCGGCGTGAATTTACTCTATTGTTCGCACACATGTCGGGGTCACTTCGCGCCCGTTGCCCCTTTTCTTTCCCTGAAGGATCGTGCATGCGCATGCGCGCTCACGAGTCGAGGTGGAAACAAAAGCAGGGAGCAGGCGGGAACGCGCTCCGGTGCGTGTAACGCGCTCGGAGGAGACTGGTGGGGGCGGGGCGAATACTCCACAGCACGCGGCATCCATATTCCCGCCTATTCAGATGAAGAACCTCCACTGAACGCGAGAAAAACACAAAGAATAAAGAAAGGAGAGGAAGAAAGCGTACCGGCCACTGTCTCACTCACCCCATCACCCTTAACCCTGCGGTGATGAAGAGACACGTCGAATTCAGCCCCACACAGACGTGTCGTTCAATGCATGACAGACTCGTTCGTGTGCAGCACTGACGGTCTTCATCAATCCTCATTTACACGCGCCAGCCGCCAACAACCGTCACGAGAACCGTTCTACCACTATCTCAACGCCTCTACTAACACAACAGCTACGGGACATTTCCTGCGTGCATGCATACGACCATTCATGAAGAAAACATAATATCTCCGACTTATGCTAGATTTACAGACAAAGAGCAATTTATTCGAGTTCATATTATAATCTTCAGTGAAACTTACCTTTGCGGTGACTTCGGGGGCGGTGGTCGTATCGACAGCGGTATCAGCCATGATGATCTCTACAGAGGTTTAAAGGGTTGATCGAGGTGAATGTGAGGAGAGATGAGGATGGAGACAGCTGGACGTGAGGAGGAAGAGTGACTCCAATCCGCCTGAACCTGAGACCTGAACGACGCGTCGAGCGCAGCTGCAACCTCACGCGCACCTGATTGGACGCGAACGCATGACGCACACCCGTCCTTCGATCTGATTGGAGAAACCGCTGTCAATCGTTTCTGAAGTGGTCCGTCCCACCTATAATGCGCTGCTTGCGTTCTTATTGGCGGAGCAGTTGATGTACCTTTCACCCAACTTTCAGAAATCACGTTATTGAGATGAATCCAGGATCAATTCTGAGTCGCTATTCAGTCTGTCGAGGATTTACTTTATAACTTTATTCTCTTTGCATGATTAAAGTGTGAATGCAAAGAGAAAGGATATTTATTTTGATGTTCATAAACGTATAAAGGAGAATGAGTGTGTATCAGTATGATGATATCATGTTGAAAGTAATCTCCTGGTAGCAGTTCTGGATGTCTGTTCAAGCCTGCAGAGATGAATTGAAGCTTCTGTTGTTTACTGCCCTGCTTTAATTAGCATGTTGTATTCAGAGGCCATTGTGTTCCAGATGGAGACACAGCAGACAGCTGTTTCATTCACAATGAGAAGTCCCACTAAGATGCTACATGTCTATTCCACACCGTCAGACATCTCAGCACTGAGAACCAGCTGATTTATGTCTTCAAAGATAAGCCACACAGTCTCTGTCAGAGGAAACACAGTACCTGCTGCAGTTAACAACGTTCTATTCCAGTCCCCCCTTTTCAGGGGGTCAAACGAGTCAAACTCTGCCCTCCAGTACCATTAAACAGCTGACCATAAACCAGAACTCATTTTCATCAGTACAGAATGGATTAATCTCTTAGATTAAAATGTCTTGAAGTTATTTAGGGTTCATTAAGTTTGTTTCCTATGTGCTTAGAGATGAATAAAGACGCCCTCCCCCACCCTCCCATTTGAACCTCATCAGATCTGTCATACTGTTGTAACAAAACCCACACTATGTG
>JAZGTI010000617.1:0-28583 GCA_036877585.1 Botia kubotai | reverse complement strand
AGAACATCAAAGGTTTCTATTTGCAGGACGAAACTTTGACAAAGACGGAAACATGAACAACTGGTGGAGCAACTATTCTGCAGAGCACTTTGAGGATCAGTCTCATTGTATGGTGGAGCAGTACAGCAGATTCAGCTGGAAACTGGCAGAGGCTCACAATGTAAGATGACGATTGTTTAGTGTCTCCATGTTCAGTCTGATTGTTGCCTATAAAAGCTGCTCCCTACATAGGCAAGACAGCTCACTAGGGACCATAACCACTGTAATCGTTATGATCATATGATCATTGTTTTAAAATACACACTAATTTTGCTTAAATGCACATATGATATTTCTTTGAATGTTCTATGTATGTTCTAAATACTGTACTACTCTGGTTTTGTAACATAGAAACATGCATTTCCTGTAATTTAATAAAGCAAACATTTTCCATTCATTGCATCATTGTTGAAACATTATTCCTGTGTGTTTCATTCATGTTGTTGCAGGTCAGTGGCATCACAACATTAGGAGAGAATATTGCCGACAATGGTGGAGTTCGTCAAGCATATAAGGTTCGACTCATCAGACATCTCCTGTGTACAGCTGCTTGTGTTTCATCTACAGTTTGAGAGCAGAACATTATAGAGACATCATAAAGGAGGGGTCCTTTCCATTTAGACCTGTAGGAAACCACTTAACAACTGCCTAGCAACACACTAAAAACACGTAGAAACACCTTAGCAACTACAAACAAGACTCTAGCAAACCAACACACAACACAAAGTGTCATGGCATCACCTTTTTCACAGGAAAGCATCACTTATATTTGTTTCACAGCATGTTCAATCTGGTTTCGTGTGTGTATGTGATATTAGGCATATATGAAGTGGGTGGAGAGGGAGGGCGAGGAACCTCGTCTTCCTGGACTGGACATGGATCACAAGCAGCTCTTCTTTCTGAACTTTGCTCAGGTATGTGAGCAGGAGTTAGTCTGACTTTAAGATGCCCGTGTGTGTTCACACTGAAGCCCAGACAAGGTGACTCTGATCAGACCGCATCAAATTAAACTGACATTATATTAAAGGTACAGGTGCTGCTTAACCTCTGGAAAATAAATGACTCCAGGCTCTCTAATGTAATCTTCAAGGCATGAAATTAAAGAGGAAATCACACGCTATCCAATGAATTGAGTTCGGGTCGCAAACGTCTGACTTTTTAAAAGTCATTTTTGATGGATTATGTCCTAAATAGGTTTTATAGCTCATATTAGCAGATTTAAAAATTGGTGTCAAAATAAACAATGCAAACAGAAATCAGTACCCACACTGGCTTTGTTACCCATAATGCATCGCAAGAGTTCAGAGATACTGTTCTGTGTCTGTTCAAATCATTTATGTTTCATGTTAGTTGCTGCATATCTTACAGTGACTGTATTAAGCTGTCAGCTGGGTCTCAGCAGTTATTTGATTCATATCAGAGAATGTCTTTCTCTCTGTAGGTCTGGTGTGGTGCCTGTCGCCCTGAATACGCCATCCAGTCTATTAAAACCGATCCACACAGCCCTCTGGAGTACAGGCAAGACTTCTGTACAGTGTTTCTATATTAAAGATGAAATACATACTGTGGCCCAAAAATTGAGATCAAGATCAAAGTTACTGGAAGGTGTCCACAGTTAATGTGCTGATCTTTCTTCACACCAGCATGAACCTGAGAACTGACTTCATACACTCACTATAAATCACTTTGGGACCAGATTACAGTTCAATGTAAATGCTAAAATGGCTCAGATGATGAATTCAGTTCAGACCTGCTTTGATATGTTGTTTATCTAATGCAGTGACATTTAAAGTGTCTGAAGTGGTCAATTACTCTTTATGAAATAGTGAGGACTATAATTAGATGTTTTTCTAAACAGGGTTCTTGGATCCCTGCAGAACTTTGAAGCGTTCTCAGAAGCGTTCCACTGTGAACGAGGAACCCCCATGAATCCAGAGGAGAAATGTCGCGTGTGGTAAACCTGCTAGAGTCGCTGTGTGTTTAATGAACATGGCAGCTGTACGGAGAGCTCAGGTTATGTTATGTTGTGCAGTTATTCCACAGTGGCAGCTGCCTGTATGTACGTCTGATGGGAGCCAAGCAACCAGACACCAACATATGTGACTATATAGATATTTACTCTGAACTTACAGCAGCGGACATTTAACCAGCCAGCGCAGATCTAGTGAATGTACACGGTCAGGGTGTTGTTTTGAAACAGACGCATTCCTTATCATCCAATGGTGAAGAGACTTTCAGCTAGAATTCATGTGTTTATCCACACACATTATTAATACTAGCATCTGAGAGACGTCCACGCAAATAGTCTTACTGACATGGAGCAAAATGAGATTATTTTTCCAGATTATGTAAACAGATAAATCACTCACTTGGCTTTAGGTTCTGACGCCGCTCCAAGAAAATATCCAAAACATCCAGCCCACGACGATTGTGACTTGAGTAGGCTTGACTTTTTCATAATAAACAGCCCTGAAATATTTTGATGATGGAATAAGAAACTCTATTTTTTCTAAAGCATGCAGTGGTGAGAAATGCAGCAAAACAGATGTCTTATTGAGTGTTGTTTTTTCTTATATCACTAATATATCTGCTAGCTGTTTTACTGAGGAATATGTATTTGTATGTGGTTAATACGAGGGCTTAACATTATGAAACGAGCCTGTTTTGCATTTGTAAGTATTACCTGAGAACTAAGACTGTTAAAATCATATCAAGCTTCATGTTTTTTATTTAAATAGATTAAAACGTTACAGACTCGTGTTAAAGACTTTCTGTCAACAGACAGTTAACACAATAGTGACGACCAGTTACAGAGAATTGACATGTTTCTCCATTTCATACAGACTGTCAGAACAGAATTCTATTGCTAATACAGTTCTTGATGTTTCAGCACATCCAGTTTTGTTTTTAGTGAAAGTAGCTTCAGAGTGTCTAAACATCACAGTGTCTAAACATCACAGTGTCTAAACATCACAGTGTCATCAGCTTCTGCCAATAAACATCCAAAAATAATGTTTTGTTGTGACAGATGGTTTAGAGATTCTCGGCAGCAGCGTGTTTTGTTGGTGAGCATTTGTTTGTACGTTGTTATTTCTGTGAATTCTTAATTTTCAATGATCTATAATTGCAGCATTTTTGTCAATCTAAGTTCTCTGCTGGAAAAACCTTGTTGTATAAAGTTAGGGTGGTCAGGTTAGTTATTGGAACATGGTAGCTGGGTTGTTGCTTAACCAAGGTGAAAGTAAAAACCATGCTGGGCTTCTGATGAATCATCTAGACTAGCTTGGAGCAGCTAATGGCTATAATTAACCTGTTTAGATCAGTCAGAAACCACATAAACCAACTACCTTCTGGTTTGGCTTGCTGTTAGCTTTGATTCCCGCTAGGAATTCAAATTTCTGTACATACAGGTGGCAGTCAGGTGCACAGAGAGAACATGAGGGCTGACGGGGTGCCGGGGGTTGGTGTGTTAGCTGATAAAATATCAGCCTGCAGTTGTCTCAGTGATGGACTCTCTATGAGAACGTTCTTCTCATCAGAGATCCACTGAAAGCTGCTGACTGTTCTTCTCCATCTAGATTAACTGGAATGACAGCAGAACTAAACAGAAGAGAATGACATGATGGAAACGATCAGAAACATGTCAGACTGCCACCATAGAAGAAGTGAATGGTTGGGTTCTCAGAAAGCTTTAGTGGAGTCAATAAGGGAAAGTACGGGGCTGCTCTGGGCTATTGATCATGACTGTTATCTCTCACCACAGAGACTCTGATCATGTGAATGTTTTTATCTTGCCAATCCAAACCTCGACACCACCGGAGCGCCACGCACTGTTTGACACACAGAGACCAGTGATGTATTGATACAGAGACCAGTGATGTATTGATACAGAGACCAGTGATGTATTGATACAGAGACCAGTGATGTATTGATACAGACGACAAGCGGTTTGCTCTAGTCACAGCACTGAAACAGGTTTATAGAGATGAAATATAATTTAACACCAAATACAGTAATTGTTAGTGTCTGTATTTTCTATTGTGAAGCTGCACTGGACAAGAAATGCAGCAGACATAAAATTTGATTTGGAGGATTTAGGAAATTTAAAGAATCCTTTGCAATTGTAAAACAATGTTAGACTTTTACTGGAAAAAATGAAATAAAAAAATCAGAAATACTGCATGACAAAAATAAAATGGGTTATGAAAGCCTTTCATATTGACCTTGAGCTGTGCCACGGATTGCTAATGTTAAAACAGATATTTTATATATCGTGAATGAAACTCCTCTTTTGTGATTTATACACTTGCCAGAAAAAAAACTTTAAACTGCTGAAAACATCAAGTGTGAATTGAGTAATACCATTTGTGTGTTATTGCATTTAGTGTGTCTTCATTGTGTAGATGTTCTGATGATGTTTCTGTAATATGATTATGATTATTGAAGGACGCGCCTGCAGTGCATTGTGGGACACGTTTATCAGCTGCATCAGATACAGGAATGATGCACAGATTCAGATTCTGTGATTCTTCAGGCCATGTCACTTTATCAAAGGAATAAAATACTATACATTTAATGAATAAACTATATTAAGCATGAAGAATGAAGCCTATTTATAAGACGACAAGGTTTTGTTGTATTATTTCATGATATTTAGATACATTTCCCCCTTCAAATTGCTTGTATCATTTTGTATTTAAAAGCTTTTCTGTTTATTCTCAATGGCTGTACTGATCTGATTCTCATGACTGTAATACAGTGATTTATAACAAACACTACCATAAATACTGGAGGCAGAAATGTATCTAATTGTCATAGAAAACACTTAACATTGGCCCCTATGTTAAGGTGTCACATGACCTCTGATGCTGCTATTTGAATATGCCTGGAGTTGGTCTTATTCTGTATATAGACTTGTTGACTGTTGAAATATGATTCATTTTTAAGTATGTTATGTTATGTTTGTTTGTTATGTAGTATATGTTGATTGAGATAATATACATTTGAAATACTTTGAATTATATTCAAATTATAAGTGAATTATATTGTTTTGTCAACATTTGTTCAAACCAAAATACAGTATATAGGTTACAAATATAATTTATCTACTTGATAAAAATGATAGTTATCATATATAAGAGAAATATGTAAGCTTCAAAAATAAAATGATATAAAGCAAAAGATGTAATTTCTGCATTTGTGTTTTGGAAATGGCAACATAAATGTTTTCATATAAACAAAACAAACATGTCAGAAAACCCGTCAGTCGAGAATCTTCATCACTCTTAAATGTTGATGAGATTGTCAAGCATTTCTGTTTAATAGACAGACACTGAATAATTCAAACAGAAAATGAGAGCAGCAAGACACGAATTTCACATTTAAAATGGTAGTTCAGAGCTTCACAGATTCTCCCACACTTAACATCAACACACCGCCAGTTTATATACGGTGAACTTGTGTTCCACACTTTCAGAAGAGTCAGGCTGAAATATACATCACAATACAGAGTTTAATTACTTCAGTGTCACATTTGCTGAAACGAGTTTAGAAACTAAAATTTCTAAAAGAATCTATTAACTCTCACACAAAGTTTATGACACAAAACAAACTTGTAAAGCTGTTTAGTGGTTGATTGACTATTACCAGCTTAAACCATTTCAGTCTGTTTAACAGATGTGGAGTTTAAAGATCAGATTAGTGTTCAATCACACTTAACAGACAGCAACTGACAGAGCTACACAAACACACAGATCAACATCAGACAGCTACAAAACGTTTCATTTTCTAATTCACTGCTCAATGCATTCATAAACACACGGATCAATTATTCAAAAAGGTTTGATTAAAATACATTTTAATTTAAAAGAATGTGTTGATCCTTCTTACACTGCAGAAAAAGCACCAGACAAACTCTGGTGACCTTTAAACACTAATAATGTGGTGTTGTTCGGTCATCCCCTGAGTCTTCTATCTTGTGCAAACATCTTCATTACACTGTAAAGACATTCAGATATTCAACACAAAGTGGCTGATGGTGTAGAAGTGTATCATTAAACCTCGAGTCTGGTGCACATCATTATTAAAGGTCACAGTTACAATCAAAAGAGCTTTTAAAGTCTCCTCAAAATAAAAGTTCCAGAAAGATTTTTCCAGTCTAATGCCTCTCAAGAATGTTCATGGTCCATTTCATCACAACCTCAGACAAGCCTATATATACAAGCCTGTATAATCAAGAACTTCTCCCCAAACACAGATATACAGTCAACTCCAGAACCCTTAATATTTCATGATAAGAGGGACCCGAAGAACCTTTAAAGAATGTTTACTTTTGAAGGTTCTCTAAGATTCATGGGTTAGTTGGCATGTTACATTTATGACTGTATGAACACACCCCTGCATCTCCACCCAGTGTAAAATCAGGAGACAGGAAGTGACATCAGAGATGAACGATCTGCATGTTCTGTTATTCAACTTCAAAGCCACCGAAGTCGAATAACAAGTAATAATAATACTGCAGTTTCATTCAGAGCAATAACAGTGCTGCTTTACTTCACTGCATTAACAGAGATATTCAGTCACTGTGCTCAGTGTTGGGCACTGTGTTGGGCACTGTGTTGTGCTCAGAGATGAATGAATTCATGAGACAGCCTTCTATCAGTCATGTGTTTTTATCATGTAGGGACAGAATCGTGTTGGGGCTCCAGGGGCGCTAGATTATATCTGTTGGGCTCTTTCCTTCCTGACATGGTACAACAATAAGCAACTTAAGAAGTTCTGCTTTGAGATACGCTGGTGAGTGTTTGTTCTGTGGAGGGCAAAGGTCTAAGGTTTAAGTTGTAAGGGTGCTACACAATGAGAATGTTTTACTGTAGCACTGCTGAGACCAAACAAATGACAAAAACTACAAACTGAAGAAATGGCACATCGGTTATAGTCATTTTCACATCATCAGTGCATAGACTCAAACACACTTACACTTTTAACCATCATTTCATTTGTTTCTAAGAGATCTTTTAGAGGAAGTTAAATAAACATTTTGAAATTGGAGACATATGAATCAAGATCAGCTGTTGGGCTGGACAAGGTCATCACTGTACACCCCTTACATCAGATGTTTTGAACTGAATGTCTGTGTAAACCCCCTTCAGCAACACAAACAGCAGCCCGGGAAACACAGCTGTTGGTTTAGTGTGTTTGGTTGTTAGGTGAGCTGTATTGTTATTTCCTGTCCACGTTTCTGAAGGCAAAACTTCAGCTTAACTATTACACTGTAATAAAGTGCAAATCTTTTCCTATAACCATGAAAACAACTAACAGAGGGCCCAGAAATATCATCTCAAATGATCACCAATCATGCGGTGTCTGACCTGATAGATTTCCCCTGATAACTGCTTCCTGTCTTACCTGTGGCTTTTCTCCAGCCTGGACATCAGCTGAAATGCCGAGAGCTTTGGTGATGTCATCAAGAGACACACTGTCTGCTGGCGTTTCCTGGACAAAATGAAGCAGAACCTTCTCTCCACCTGAACAGACAGAAAATACTGAGTGAAAAACATCACAGCTGTCGCTGATGCACAACAGATACTGTTATCTACAACAGTTGTGTTACCTTCACAAAAACTGCTCAAGAACAAAGACAAAAAAAATCCTCATTACAATAATGTGAAACAGAAAAGATAGATTATTTAAACAGCATGGTGGTGGGAGTAACTGTACAGAGTTTAATTAAAATTTTAATGAAAAAAAATTAAGTTCATAAGTTCTCTGCAAATCTCTGCAACAGCCAGACTTTATCTCTACATTTGAACGTGCTGAACTTTCTCAACGTGATGCTCTGCTGCCCCCTACTGACAGAACAGACAATTACACAGTTCAGTTCTGTGCTCTGACTGTTCCTAAGTACACAGAGGAACTTTATGACAGTCCAGAGGAGAAAGTGACGTCACACTTCATTGTGTAATCTCAGTGTTTGTTACCTTTTCTGACGATGAGCACGCCTCCACTCTGCAGAAGATCTCCACTGAAGTTCCCCTGGATTCCTTCTGAGCTGGCCTTCAAACACAAGAGATAAAACTGAAGGTTTTAGACTGCAGACATGGACTTAAGTCGGTTTACCATCAAACTATATGAAGTCAGTTTGTACCTTTGAGGCAATTTCTCGTACTTTCTTTCCCATTGCAGCAGGAAGTATATTTATGGCGTTGTATCTGTGTTAGCACAACAGCGTTAATTTGAACGTGTTCATGAGCTGCATTACATTAAACATTTCCTTAAAAACATCTGCTCAACACATCGGTTTAGAACTGCTGTACCTTTTAAAGCCTAAATCTCTGTAGCACTGTTTTGTCTCATCGATGTAGATTTCTAAAAGAAAGGTAACGTTTTACAGCACAAACATGAACACACGGTAAACAAAGAAGCAGGTCATAAACTGATGACATCACACAGTTATTCAACCTGAACTTACACAATGAGCTTTTTAAAGAGAGTTTAAAATCCGTTCTGTGTCTTTTTCTATAGTACTAAACAGTGGAGCTGAAAACTTACAGACACAGTACGTGGATGAACTCAAAAATAACCTCAGCATATAATAACATGACCAGACATACTCACCACCTCTGAAGAATCCTCCATCTTTAAACTCCTTCACGCCGGTCTCTTCAGGCCCAATGCCAATGAGAGCCACACCGTTAGCCTTCAGCTCCGTCTCCAGTTTACTGACCTCTGCTGCCGTCCACCGGCACACCTGACACCCAAACCTGCGCAGGAAGAAGAGAACGACCGTCTGATCCCGCCACAGAGAGCCCACCTCCACCATCTGTGGAAAAACATCAGATTAACTCTTTTAATGTGCTTTGTCAAAGAAACGGAACATTCTTTAAATGTTTCCGATAAACACAATGTTGCCTTGATTTATTAGTTTATTAGATTTGTCCCACATCATACAACCAGACATGCACATGTGGATGTAACCAACCTTGTTTTTCCTAACACAAAAAGTTTATTGTTAAAAGAAAATTCAGATGCAGATATAATAGTATGGAGACAAGCAACCCGAACAGTCAGATGATTTGTGCTGATATTTCAGGCAGGTGTGTCATTAGCCCTGACGACTCAACATTACACACTAAACCTAAACTCAACCTAAACTAAACCTACATACTGTTACAGCAGCTTTAAACGACGACAGGAAGTCAGTTATCTGCATTATATCACTTGAGAAACACGTTCTTTCATTTTGATCAGATCTGACAACCCTGTTCGACATGTCCTGTGTCAGTATGTTATGTGAACATCATCTGCTGTGTAACTTACCTCTGCGGATGTGGTGCTCTTCAGCTGGTTAGCTGCTAACTTAGTTAAATTCACGGACGACATTTCTCGGTGTTGTTGATTCACACGAACCCGCCGCAGTTATATACACACGCCCACTTGTGTAAGACATGACGTGAGTGACACACGTAGCAACCAATCACGAGGTCAGGAATTCAAACTGCGGTCGAGGGGCGGGGCATGTTACACAAACGTGACAATGACTGTTCTGTAATTCGCTGTATACAAGTTATTTAATGAAAACCCACAAAGTATTTTTGCGTACAATCTTAATATTTAAAATGTAAATGAATGCTGTGGATGTAAATAGACACTGCGGTTTCTTTTATCCTGAACCCAAGATCGAAGTTCACATACTCTGACACATACCTGAGGGTGTGGTTATCTGTACATGTTCATGTCATGTGAAATCTATATATTTTACAGTAGATCAGTGATCACCATATATTAAAAGACGAAATGTGTGTATTTTCAGTATGCGTGTATAGCATCATTAATATCAGACTTTGGTTGTTTGCAACTCATTCAGCTTTTCCAAATTAACCTTTAAAATTAAATCAAACATTATTGACTTTACAGATCAGATACCGCACCTCAGACGCACACAATAAATTTATCTCTGATATATTTATAAGTTGGGCATTATTTCGTATTTTTCGTGTTTGCTTTTTAATATCAAAGTAACGTTTTGCATAAATGCATGTGGTCATTGTAATTTAAATAAATAAAAATGAAACATTTATTTTTTTTAATTGACGTTATGCACATTATTATTCAGAATATTTTTAGGGTTTTGAGGTTTCAAAGGCTTTTAACAGATTAAAAAATACCGCCGGGGATACATTAGGATAAAAGCATAAAAAATAAAAACAAAATTACGGGTTTTTCAATCAATTTGGACCAGTGATGCTGATGCTGCAGATTGGCGTCCGGGAGGGGCGATGCCGTGACGTCACAGAGGAGAGCCAAAAAATGGGAGGTGGAGAGATGTAAGAACCGGGGAAGACCAGAGGAGCGTGATTACAACTGAGAGAAGACTGCGTCAAAAAAGAGCAAAAAGATGAAACGTTAACACTCAGCGTCAACATGATGTGTCGTTCAGTCCCGTGTTTTCACATCGTCTTGGGCTCGTGCAGTAACACATAAAGGTAATGTTTTGGTTTTCATCGCACGCCTTTCACAAAGAACAGAGTGTGTCGCGCATCGTGTAATGTTTTCCCTGGAAGCAAATGATCCGATTAAACCGCTTCTGTAAAGTGCCGCTTATTTGGTCTAAGCACAAACATGTTTTCCTCCGCAAGCGTCACGTTTCATCTATAATTAAACACTCGAATACATAGACTCGTGTGATTTGTATTCATGCATGTATGAAAGAAAGCGCCGGGGATGATGAGAGAAGCGCTTCCTGTCTCAGGAGTGTGGAGGATTAAAGGCTGCAGTTGTGCGTTTTGCCTCCTCAGCTCGGTCGGACAGGACGCGTTCAATGCGCATCTTCACAGTGCAGCAGCTGCGCGCTGGATGCAGTGCGTCGTGTGCGCGAAGGGAAGTGTCATATCTCTGACCTCCTAGAAGCAATGGCGTTTTGTTCTTACTTTATTGCTCATTTGATTTTTAAAGCCCAGTTCTGATGCCGCATGGCTTTACATCATTCTGCTGTGTACAACATCTCAATGTCACCCTGACCTAAGCGCACTGTCAGCGTGCTGAAGTGGTGATAGATTGTCTTTCCTTGAATTTTCTATGAACACATTATCTCCTCTGCATTTGTCACTGTTAGTAGCAACTTAGGGCTGAATGCGATGTCGTCTCCTGGAATGGGCACGCCGAGCGACCCGTTGTTGTCCAGTCCTGCCGGGGGGAGGTTTGGGTCAGTCCAGGATGGCACCTGGAGACCTACACTGTCCAAAACATCTAGTTTCCCATCATCCACCACACGGCATCTCAGTCACAGAGCCAACAACTTCCAGAGGCACCCCAAGCGAAGAAAACTGATCCGACCGTCTCCTCCTCCGCCTCCAAACACTCCATGTCCTCTGGAACAGCTGGACCTGAGCGAGCTGCCTCCACGCCGCACCTTCCCAGAGCTTCTCTTCAATGGCTGCATTTTGTTTGGCATCGAGTTCAGCTACGCCATGGAAACAGCGTATGTCACACCTGTGCTGCTGCAGATGGGTCTGCCAGACCAGTTCTACAGTCTTGTGTGGTTTATCAGTCCCATTTTAGGTATGTGGCCATTACCTGCCTTAACATTAGACACACAAGCAACTTATAAAATGTCTTTTCTGAGACGTTTTCTTTCCACTTTTATTGAATTGATGCACCAAACAAGAGACAAACATATCTGGAGAAGATACACCAAAGACTAAGTTATAACTCTGACACGACGGAGCAATTATCTGCAATTGCTCATTAAAATTCCAAATGTTAAAATAAAAAGGGTTTAATTTAGATTTAGTACACCTGCATTTAGCCAGTTAGATTTGACTAAATCACTGTGCTGTTTTCTGTCTGTGTCTGGTGTTCTTAAATTCGTCTTTTTTGTTCTTTTTGCAATTCTTTAGGATTCATGTTGCAGCCGATCTTGGGGGCCTGGAGCGATCGATGCACATCTCGGTTTGGCCGTAGAAGACCTTTTATCTTTGCCTTGGCAATAGGTGAGCAGTTCCAAACCAAGTTATTGCATTGTTCACCCTAGAATGTTTTACCTGCTGGAGGGTTTACCTGTGTTCCACTCTGTGTGTCTGCAGGGGCTCTGCTGGGTCTAACGCTGGTTCTGAACGGAAGGGACATCGGATCAGCTCTGGCAGACACCACCATTGACCACAAGTGGGGCATCGTGCTGACGGTGTGCGGCGTGGTTCTGATGGACTTCAGTGCTGACTCAGCTGACAACCCCAGTCATGCGTACATGATGGACGTGTGCAGCCCGGAGGACCAAGACCGAGGCCTGAACATACACGCTCTTCTGGCAGGTGAGAGTACAGTCTTTAGAATTACTGTTGGTTCACAATGCTTTGTGTTTTGCTGCCATGATGAGGATGTCATTCTATGTAATGCTGTGTAAAGTTTTACATTCTTTGTAAAGCTTTACATTATTTACATTCTATGTGAAATTGTCATTTGGTTAAATTACCTCATAATCCTTGCAGTATGAATCAATCCAATGACTGATTCTGGTGAATCTAATCACATGACTGTCACTTGCAGGTCTTGGAGGCGGGTTTGGCTACATTGTGGGAGGGATTAACTGGGATCAAACTGAGTTCGGCAGGTCAATGGGCGGGCAGCTCAGGGTCATATACCTGTTCACCAGCATCACTCTGGTCGCCGCCACAGCTATGACCCTGACGAGTATTCCTGAGCGACCTCTTCCACAATCTCAGCCTCAAACGAGAAGCACCCGAAACCTCAAGAGCCCCAATCTGCCCCTGCCACCTTCCCCTCCTCCTCCTCCTGGAGCAGCCACCGACCGGGATGATGAAGATGAAGAGGAGGCACTATACAGCAGCCAGTTCTCCAGCCATCACTACCAGGATCCAGTGGGTCGCTCCAGCAGTGCCAATGCACGTCTCTATGCAGGTCTCACCAGCCCCATCTCACCTCTCAGTCCTCTCACGCCCAAATACGGCAGCTTCATCAGTCGAGACAACTCGCTTTCAGGCATCAATGAGTTTGCTTCCACCTTAGGCACCTCCTACATAGACAGAGTGTTGATTGAATGCTACACTGGACAGCAGACTCCTCTACCAATAGAATCAGAAGCAGTGGCTCAGCCTCTGCCACCAGGGGACACGCCCCCACCCCAAGGACCTCAGCCAATTGAAATGCATGGTACACATGAAGTTGTGGAGCAAAACAAACTTTCACAGCCTAATGGAGAGTTGTTAGCAACTGAAGAGTTGCAAGCTAATGAGCAAAAGCTAGCTGTTGAACCTGCAGAGCAGCCCAGCGAGGTCCAGCAGGGTGCCTCAGGCTCACAGCGAGGTAGCACCTCAGGGATACTGAAACGCCCTCAGAGTCTGGCCTTAATGGAGGACCCTCTGCTGGGCCCAAGCGGCGGCTTGGAAAATGGGCGTAGACGCACTGTCACCTTCAGTCAACAGGTGTGTTAAAGAACCTCAGAATTCAAAAATAACATTTAACAGTATTACATTTTTTATTTATTACTGCCTTGAGCTATTACCCTAAAGATGTTTATATATACAAGACACAATAATAACTACATTTACAAAATGAACCCGGTTCAAACATGTGCTTGATTCTTGACACTGTGTGATGTTACCTGGACTATAAGTGACTGTTTTTATGTTTTGTGTTAGTTGTTCAGAAGTCATCATTAGTCCATTCTCTTGGATTGGAAAGTCTAATATCTGCTAAATGTTTATTTTCTCCCATTTTAAAGTGCATCAGTATATTATATCCTAAGATCTGACAGACAAAAGCCCTTCAAGTGCATCACCACACGATCAGTGTTTGTTAACAGACAGTTGAAAGTGTGCTTCCTCTTTCTCTGAGGTGGCGAATATCTTGTTGAACGGGATGCGCTATGACAGTGACCTGAGCAGCAATGCAGAGAGCACAGACAGTCACATGTCACTCAGACTGCTCTGTACCGCCATCTTCAGGATGCCTGCGTGTTTACGCAGCCTGTGCACCAACCATTTCCTGGGTAAGAGATGCATTGAATTTCATTAGCCGCTGGTCAACACAAACTGTATGAGCTCATTTCCTTTATGTTTTGTGTGTGTGTTTTGAAGACGGCTGATTTTGGTGCTATTAGGTTTCTAGATGATGACACTTGTGATTTTGGTCTGTCAGATAATATAATGAGTGAAAAGTGGAAAAAAGAGTGATCATATGAATTAAAGGAGGGATTCGAACCAGATCTCAGGACTAGAATATCATAAACCTGAAGACAGACATCACTGACTGGAGTCACAGAACAGCATAAAACTGCTCATAACTCCCAGGCAATCACTCACAAATCTTCTTCAAAGATTTATTTTTCTTTAGGCAGTTTTTTTACGTGACCTTTTAGTTAAATATATTTTTAGTCAGTTTTGATGACATGTTGTCACATGTTGTCATGTTGTCATGTGTGTGTTACAGGCTGGTTGTCATTCGAGGGGATGTTGCTCTTCTACACTGACTTCATGGGGGAGGTGGTGTTTGGGGGAGACCCGAAGGCTCCTCACGATTCAGAGGCGTATCAGCGCTACAACGCAGGCATCAGCATGGGCTGCTGGGGAATGTGCATCTATGCATTCAGTGCTGCTTTTTATTCAGGTGAACATGTGACCTAAACAAAACACGCACAGAGATGCACAGCGCATAGAAATGTATCGTTTGCTTGTAGTATTTATTTATTAGCATCTTCTTGATTGTATTCTACAGCCATACTTGAGAAGCTGGAGGAGAGATTCTCTCTGCGTTCTCTGTATTTTTTCGCGTACCTGTCGTTTGGATTGGGCACAGGACTGGCCACTCTCTCCACTAACCTGTACGTGGTGCTGTCTCTGTGTGTCACCTATGGAGTCCTCTTCTCTTCTCTGTGCACGCTGCCTTACTCTCTGCTCTGTGAATACTACCAGAGCCCTCAGGTGAGAGCCAGTACAGCCACAGTCCACTCAAAAATACCTCTGAGAGCAGCATTTGAGACGTGGCCTTAGAACATGATTGTGTCTTTGTCTGAATTGATGAAAAATCCATTTTTGCCGTTTCTGTCATATGATTTCATCTGCAGTTCTGCGGTTCATCGGAGGACGGCACCAGGCGTGGTATGGGGGTGGACATCTCCCTGCTCAGCTGCCAGTACTTCCTGGCACAGATCTTGGTTTCCGTGGCAATGGGCCCGTTGACATCGCTGGTGGGTGGGGCCCAGGGCGTGATGTACTTTGCGAGTCTGATGTCATTTGTGGGCTGCCTGTATTCCTCATTGTGTGTGGTGTACCAGCTGCCACCACCCGAGGGTGAGAGTTCCCCGAGTGAAACGCAGCCTCTGCTGGTGCACATATAGATCAGCTCTCTCACACTCCACACAAACCCGCAGGGTCCAGAATGAACACTCGCCAGGCTCCACGAGCAGGTCAATACTGGCTTCGGCGAGTTAATACAACAGTGACAAATCAGTTAGTTGGTAACTTTTATTGAATTGCAACATGGCATGAGTTAAATCACGATCTGTCTGACACTGTGTAATTATGCAGTGTCAATTAAAGGCCGTGAAGTTACATAACATTTACACATTTGGCAAATGCTTTTATCCACAGCAATGGAGATGGCACTCTAGCTATACCTTCTATGAATATGTGTATTTCCCTAAGAATCGAACCCGTGTTCAATCACCAGTCTCCAGTCCTCTTCTGATTGGATGCTTTAAAAAATCTATTCTGGTTTGGAAACGACAAATAATTGGGAAATTATTTGGGAAATTTGTGAATCCCTCACTTCCTTCATTTTTCAGCTTGTTCTGTAAAATTGTCTCTGTTCATTTGCAGATGGAGCAAAAAGTTAATTTTGGACCCTGTAGACAAACAAACAGTTCAGAGTCTGTGAGCTTGCTTCACATGTACTCTCCTTTCTGTACGCGACACTCATGCGCAGCTCTGGAGATGTGAGAGAGGGTAAAACAGCTGCGGTTTAAGACTATGCATCCCACTCAGACAGGTTTCTCAATGTAAGCATGCTGCAACGATGACTGCATGTCAGCAAGCTTGTGTGCGGAGAGAGACACGAGCGTGTGTTTGTGTATGTGTGATGCCTGACTCTCATCTGACTTGTACATATGTGAATTTTTTTTTACTGTTAATTCCTCGTAAGGGAGGAAACCAAAACTGTTTTTAGCTCTCTCTGTGTCTGTTTGCTCAGCTAATTGTTAAATGTCTTTGCCTTTAATAAAAGTAAACCCCTCTCACATATCCAAACCAAATGTATGCCCTGTTCCTGTCAACATGTCAACGAACTGTTTGATGATGTCACCTGTGGGTTTGTTTGCATGAGCCTCACTGCAGGCCTCTGTTTCAATCTGTATGACAGTAAAACAGAGAACGTGCGTTTGTCTATTGGTTTGCATATACTATTTTTACAGTTATTCTAGTCGTCATTTGAATACTATATACATGCACACAAACATCCTTACACACACTTTACCAATACAATTATCGTGCATGTTTGCTACAATGCAACATGGCTCATAGCTTGACACACTGGCGGGCGCTCCAATGACACATTTATGTTGTAGTTATGCTTCCCCTTTCTCACTCATGTCATGGAACGCGTGCGCTCATGTCTGCTTCCCTGTGGTATGGCAGAATGATGTAACGACAGTCGTTCTTGTCATTATCAGGCAGAACGGACGTAGAGGCTGAGGTCTGAGTGACCGCAATACCCAAACAGACGCCACGTGCAGACGAACCAGCCAAACAAATTGTTTGGCGACAAGCAACAAATCTGGACAACAAATATGGACTCTTCATCAGAGCTCTGAGAATTGTGCGCTTGTAGTGCTAAGCATTAATTTTGTTTGTTAATGTCCACAAATATGGGGGTGGGGTGGGGTGGGATTCATGCTCTGCAAAACATGCAGCACAAAACATCAAACTAACAATAACTCATGTTCATCAAACTCCTGCAAATAAAGACCTGAACCAAATACAGGATCACTTTCTTTTCCTTTTCCTCTGTCATGTGTAACCTACATGAGCGTTTGACAATATACAGCAGGTGAACAAGCTGTTTTTCTGGTGTTCACAGGTAATGTGCTGAACACCTGTGTAAAATTACATTGACAATCACATTTTCTCAGATCTTTTATCAAACACAGTGTAGTTTACACATTTTAAATGTCTTTAGTGACCATATAAGCTGTGTCAGGTCACTGTTTCTTCCACTACAGGAAATGTAAATACGTGCTTTAGTGCAGAGAAACGCTCTCAGTTAACTGTGCTTGTCCGTCATTTAAACACGTCCATTGTTGAGTCTGGCACACGGTTCGAACCACCAGAGGGCGCAGTGGCATCACAATCGCATGTCATGACTACCTGAACTGTGTAAAACTCCAGTTTGTAACTTCCTTATCTACCATAGTACTAGAAAAGCGGTTTTTAGTTTTCATTTTAAAGTTACTTTTAGACACAGTTGCAGGGTTAATCCTCCTACAGATACTTGCATTTATAAATTAATCGTGGCTGAGGTCTTCTGATTTCAAATCAAGCTTTTTTCAAATTATTTTTACAATCCCGTTAAAAAATAAAATCACAAGAGATGCTTGTTTTAAAAAGACAAGACTGATTTTATTTATAATCCTGAACCAAACTATACAAAGCAGTGGTCAAAAGCAACCATAACACAATCTTTAAAAAAAATCTGCTTGTAGAACTGAAAGAACACCAGTACCAGCATACTGTTCTGTTATAGACTGTTTTCATTCTGCACGTCCCATACAAAACACAATGATAAAACAACCCCAAAACTGTACATCAGGATAGAAAGATACAATCCTTTTAAATGCATATGGAACAAAAGACCAAAAATCTTCAGATTTAAAAAGGGGTTAATGAACATGTTAAGGGCTGGTCAGAAAAAAAAAGAACTATCTGTTAGTTCTAGTGATCTGCCAAAGCGAGGGATTAACCTCTAGCAGCACAACCAGGTTAAACATAGTCTATTAGCCCCTGCTTAAAACTCATCTTTGGTCTTCAGTGAATCAGAAATGTCACTCATGAAAATGACAGAACGTTCAGCTTTGAGTTACTTGTGTACATCTGCTGGTCAAATAACAGAGTAGAATGTGTGCTTGTTAAACTTGTGCTAAAATAAACGATTTTCCTTTAATGTCACTTTTAATACAGGGTTGTTAAACGTTGGTCCTACTCCAATAAATAAGGTCGTACAAACAGGGACAGGTCATGATGTTACGGGCCTCAGTGCAATAAAAGGTCTTGTAGCGACAACAGAATCTGTGAAATATACAGAAAGCACAAACTCTACTAGATCTGAATGACCAGACAGACAGAGCTTCTGAAGGACGGGCGGCTCTTAAGCTTTAACTTCAGTCTCTGTGGAGTCTCCGTTCTCATCTGTCTTCTGTTTCTTTGTTTCCACTGCCTCCTGAAAGCAGCAGCAGAGAGAAGACGGTGAAAATGCTGATCTGCATCTCTGCGTTGTGAAATACTAAATAGAGCTGAAAGTTAAACCCACCTCCTCTTCTGCTGGACGCTTTACAGGATGTGCCTCTGCATCTTCCTCAGCACCGTTCTCCTCTTCCTCTCCAGCTGTTTAACACAACCAAACATTTTCTTCATTAATCCTCAGAAAACAAACCAGTGTGAAAGTTTCTTTACCAGAGTTATGTAATAATAATGATGATGAGAACACGGAATTCTCAAACTCACCCTCCTCATCCTCTCCACCCTCCTCGTCATCATGGGCTTCTTCTTTGTGGGAAGCACCATTAGTCTAAAGACAGAAACCACCATGAGTGAAACCAGTACAAAGTCTGTAATTACACCAGATGAGGGAGGGATTTAAGAACAATGATTGTGTTTAACAGTAATCATTTCCCAGACACTTATGTAAACATCATTATTAAAGCCACGTGCTGCCAGGCTTGAGAAACATGTCAAAATGTGCAGCCCTCAAAGCCTTAAGAGTCAACTGTGTCAGTTCCTGAACCCTGAACAAAGAGCAGTGGGGGGGGGGGGGGGTGTTGCCCTCCAGCACCTGCACAGCGAGTGCTCCGAGACAAAAGCCCCAAGGCATGCTGGGAAATACTCCACTCTTACTCACCGTTCCATTTCCATTGGCAGGCGAGTCTTCACTGCCATTTTCCTTCGCAGCCTCCTCCTCCTTCTCTTCAACCACGTCCTTCTTTTCCTTCAGTTCCTGAAACGTAAAGTTTCTCTGTTAATAAACAAACCTCTTCTGACTCAAACAGCCTGACGCTTCATAACACAGAGCTGAAGCATGTTTCCTCAGTCTCTCCCACACACAGCCGCTGGCCCAACGCCTAATAAAATACTTTACATGGCAAATCCACAACCAACGGCGGATGTAAACAAATAAACAGAAGGATTCAGGTCAGATCAATATATACAAACAAACTGAAGGCTTTTGTTTACGCGCGTTCGTATAGTTTACATAATACTTTACATGATATAACAGAAACCTATAGATTACATTCACACGCGCGTGTGAACTGAAGCTATTGTGCGGGCACACATGTCGGGGTCACTCGGGGTCATTTCGCTCGACGCCCCTTTTCTTCTCTCGCCGAGAGATCGTGCCTGCGCATGCGCGCCCACGAGCCGCGGTGGAAACAAAAGGAGGGAGAAGGCGGGCGCGCGCGCGCTCCGGTGAAACGCACTCGGAGGAGACCGGGGGCGCGCGAGCGGTTAAGAGCACGCGGCAGCGAGATTCCCGCCTGTTCGAGCGGCGGAGATGAAAAGCCTCGAGAATGAAATTATAAACGACAAGCGGACAGAAAGAAACAGAAACACCGATTTCACTCACTCCATCCACCTGAACGGAACCACGCTGCAAATATATGTCGCGTTCAGCCCTCGGAGACGTTTCATTGAGCGCATTCACGGATTTCTGGCAGTAATTGCGGTGCATCAATTATGATCCTTCATGCGCGAGCCGCCAACAATTAAAAAACGATAACGTGATAAATTTGTCTGTATTAAGTTAATAGCTATTTTACGTATATAGACGTTTTCTTAGTGAACATTATTTATTATTTCACTTACACTAGATTTCCAGACAAAGAGCAATTTATTCAGTCAACTACGTGAATCGTTTTCAATGAAACTTACCTTTGCGCTGACTTCGGGGGCGGTGGTCGTATCGACAGCGGTATCAGCCATGATGATCTCTACAGAGGTTTGAAAGGGCTGATCGAGGTGAATGTGAGGAGAGATGAGGATGGAGACAGCTGGACGTGAGGAGGAAGAGTGACTCCAATCTGCCTGAACCTGAGAACTGAACGACGCGTCGAGCGCAGCTGCAACCTCACGCGCACCTGATTGGACGCGAACGCAGGGACGCACACCCGTCCTTCGATCTGATTGGAGGAACCGCCGTCAATCGCTTCTGAAGTTCCGCCTCTTGTCCGTCCCACCTATAAAGCGCCGCTTGAGTTCTTATTGGCGGAGCAGTTGATGTACCTTTCACCCGTGTTATCGGTTTTACACTCACCACGTTTGTTTCTCCTTCACCTTTTAATGAGTGTCAGAGCAGAGTTGATTTATTGCATTTAAATCAGAGTTTGATGTGTTTTAATGGGCGCTTGTGTTTGGAATAAGTCTTTATATCATCTCCCTATTCATTTAGTGATTTGTGAGGTATGTATCTAAAGTGTCTTGTCAATAAATAATAATAAAAAGGAACTAGCAATATTAGTCGTGTTACGATAACAAATGTCAAGGTAGTACGGGTGTAATACATAAGCTTAGCTGTGGAAGGCATAGAGAAGCATAACCTTTAACCATTTGCCTTAAACCTTTTTTTGACCTCATCTCTGCGTCTCCTGGTAGCAGTTCTGGATCTTCCTCCAAGCCTGCAGAGATGAATTGAAGCTTCTGTTGTTTACTGCCCTGCTTTAATTAGCATGTTGTATTCAGAGGTCATTGTGTTCCAGATGGAGACACAGCAGACAGCTGTTTCATTCACAATGAGAAGTCCCACTAAGATGCTAACATGTCTATTCCACACCGTCAGACATCTCAGCACTGAGAACCAGCTGATTTATGTCTTCAAAGATAAGCCACACAGTCTCTGTCAGAGGAAACACAGTACCTGCTGCACAAGGAACAGACGTCTCAAAATGTTCTGTCCCAGTTCCCCTCTCAGACTCTGCCCTCACACAAGACTCCAGTACCATTAAACTGCTGACCATAAACCTGAGCTCATTTTCATCAGTACAGAATGGATTCATCTTTAGTTTAAAATGTATTCAACCATGTAGGGTTTGTTCTCTGTGTACTTAGAGATTAAGACACCCCCCATCTGAACCTCATCAGATCTGTCATACTGTTGTAACAAAGCCACAGATGGTGGGGACGCACAGCGTGTGCTGTGAGGGGGCAGCGTGGAGTCTGTGTTTTATCAGATGGAGTTCATGCAGTACTACAACAGTGACTTAAACCCTCAGCTGTGACTTCAATGCAAATGAAGACCTAAAAGGAACCTTTATTTTTCTTATCAGGGAAATTAAACTATGAATGACTTATATGACTGCACAGTGGGATAGAAGAAATTAATCACATGAAGATAAAATCATCTTTCATATTGCTAGAAAAAAGAATAACATCAATAAATGCATACATTCTGAGGACATGACCTTACCAACCCATCCAAAACCCATCTCATCCCTAAACTGCTAAAGTGAAACACACACACACAACCTTATCATCACACACAGCTTAATAATGAAGGGAGGATATATTTAGACCAGGAGAAGAAAAGTTGTATGTTAATGATTACTCTAAATAAATATTAAGGACTCCTGCGATAGGTTTGTCAGAATGGGTGGAGACATGTTGCACTCCAGAAATTGAACTCATTCTCATAAAGCTCTTGTTTGTGTTTGGACACGACGTCAGTGGAAGGCAGCACACAGAGACGCTTTCATTGAGGAAATGTAAAACATATGCAGCTGTACGCTGACTGCCTGCTGCTGCATGCCCACAATGTTTCTGCCCTACAAATCCAGACAAGCAGCAGACGTTGTTTTTTTTTGGAAAAAGCGGCTTCACGTCCAAGCATTACTCATTCCCTGTCACTGGAAAATGGGAGCAATTGGAGAGAAGAGAGTCTTTAGGTCATTTCCTGTCGTTTTTTTCCCCCTCTCTAGTAGACCCACAGCCTGCCCACAGCTAGATTTGTTTCCATGGATACTGGAACAGTTCCAGTGATTGCCTGCTGGTTTTTAGTGTGCTCTTTGATGAAGAAAAGCTTTGGAATAAACAGAGATGGGAAAAAAAAGAGCCAACATGTTCTTCTAATCCTCAAATTCTCTTTCATGTGCTGCAATTGGTTTCTTTCTTTCTCTCTCTCTCTCTCTCTTTCTCTCTCTCTCTTTCTTTCTCTCTGTCTCTCTCTTTCTTTCCTGCTGCACTTCCTTGCAAAGGGAATTTTTTACCAAGCTAATTTAGGAAGGAATGGTTTGAGCCAAAACTTTCATCAGGCAATGTCCAGCTTCCTAAGTAACTGTTTTAGTAGATAACTGCGTACATCTGTTGAGTCTGTGATAGTTCTTTGGTCAGTCTGGGCAGTTATTTGCAGTTGCACCTGAATTTCAAGGGGAAAAAATGCTGCAACCTGACACTTGGAATTGTAGTGCTTCAGGGAAGTTTGAGGAGGGGCTTGCCAAAGATCAGGGGGCAGGATTATGGAGGGAAAAGGTAATTGTACTGAATTGTAGGAAGGGCTCAGTGAACAAAATGTGTGCTTTTGTCTCGAACAGTGATAAACCTGCATCCTCACCACTGCTTCTCGTGAACTAATGTGTCAAATCTTCTGCATGAACCCCTGCAGGAGGTCTGAAGAGCATCAGCATATGAAGACTCTTTTCTTACGCTAATAATGTATTTTGTTTACTTATGTTTTTTTAATCCACAAGTCATCTGCAAGTCTATTACAGACAGACACACTCCCGTTTAACCTACACTTGTGTCCTCACAACCCTTGTGTCTCTCATTCAGTCTGTGTGCACACTGTGAGACTGCCGGGTCGGTCCTTTGTGTCCTCTGTCCCAGCACACACTTTTAATTGAGGATGATGCTTTGGAATGTAGCCACCGCATAATCACACTCAGTGAGGCATGCTGGGTAATCTTAAATGTGTTTTTGCCTGGCTGTTAACATAACAAAGACTACAGTAAATGAATCACAGAGAGGGGCAGTTAAAGTGAACACAAATTAACTTCTATACAAACACACACACTTCCTGTATGTGCATGTAAGCTTTATGATTACTGCAGTTAGCATAAAATTGGTCACAGTACAGTAGTCTCTGCCACTCTGACATCTGAAGATGCAGCGTTGATGACATCAGTTAATTTTCTCCTTGTGTCTGTTATACAGTCTAGGAGATTTGATTATGTGCTTGCATCACTAATTGCATTCGGATGGAAATTTCCATTCATTCACCACAGCGAGGGTCTGCACAGTCCCCTCCCATCTGATCCCTTCATACCTGTCATCATTTAGAAGCAGCTGTATTCATCACTAAAGCCACTCCTCACTAGATTTGTTTTCCAACAGTCTGCAGGTCGCAGCAGGTTGTAATCAAAATTAAAGCCGTTGAAAACCAAGTCATCATGTTTCTACATGTGGGCGCCTAATGTTTAAATGCTAAACTCTTAACTCTGTAGAGTTTGGTATGATAAGCCACGCACTGCATTCCTCAACGCCATTGGCCAAGACAGTTTGAGAAGTGACCAATGAGGTTTCATCTTTCCAGACCCGTACGGTAGTAGCTTCAGTTTGAAGCAGAAGGTTGCACAAGGGAATTAAACAAATGCCTAATAACCCAGATGGTGAATTAGCATTTTCCTCTTCAAGTTGCAGCTGACGTTTTCCCCTCTGGGTTTGAGACCTCATCCTTCTACTGGTCAAAACATTTTAATATACCAGTTCAAACATACGAGACACTCATGCAGTACTTACTCATTTAAATACATTTAATATATATAATAATAATAAGGAATAATAAAGTTTGACAGAGAAGTTCTGATAGCTTCAGAGATGGACTGCAAATGTATCTCACAAAACTTGAACTACAACTTAGTTTCACAGCACAAATGAGTTTTCATGCACAGCAGATGCTCCTCCAAAGACGTTTCAGAGTGTGAAACAACATACAGTATCCAGTACATACAGTAAACCCACAGAAGACTGCTGCAAGGTTTAAGGTCAAACTAGACTGTTACATATGCTAAAGAAGAGAATCTGAATACAGACAAGAGTGATGTTTGCTCGCTGAACAGCTAATGAAACATGTACGGTTTCAGCACAGGCAGTGTGTGAAGTTGATGAGACTGGGTTTATGTGTTAGGCCACACTGACCTCAGCTCCTTTGTGAAGCTCCAACAAAGAGCCATCTGCACTGCACACAGCTGAGACAAGAACCTGCAACATGGAGAACACATGGGGGAGGGAGAGATGTGGAAGGAGGGAAAGAAACAGAACAATGAAGGACGAGAGGCAGGATCAGGACTGCTGGACAGCTCTGCTGAGAACTCTGATCTGTAAATATGTGTGATGAGGTAATTTTGTGGTGAAGGCCAAACCAACGTTGGGTTCTCAGATGAGGCCACAGAAGGAAACTGCACACGGTCAAAAATGGCTTCTGTAATCTTTCACAAACATGCTTCCTGTACAGGACTGGCTAAAGGTAATTCGAGATCCCAGGGGCTGGTTTTACTTAACCCTTTCATGACTAGTTTCATTAAAATTACTGTTTAGACATGACAGATAAACTTTAAACTAGTAAGACTAACTAAAATCCTCAGATTCTGAGAAGCTTGTTAGTGCAGGAACAACTGTACACATAAAACATTTCTCAGATGCTCCTGCACCTGAATTTGCAATGGAAAGCAGAAGTGTGCACCGCGAGGTAGAAAAAATGATATTTTTATAAAGAACATAAAACCTGTTTCAGGATTTAACAAACCGATATATCTTATTTTAATTCACATTACAGTAATGATAAGATGTTACCGTTAAGATGAAACGACCATTAGCTAAAAACAATATATACAGTACAGAGAATACAGGTACAAGTGATGTGAACAAACATGTAACATGACAAACAGGTGCAGACAGATCGCCTAGCAACAGCAGCTTCATCCTCACCGCTCTGAATTACTCGACCGCCGGCATCTAGTGGCATGTGAAGACCATCTAACTGATGACAGATAATCAAATCAGCTGTCCAGAGTCTGTGTATCTCAGGCAGGATCAGGCAAACACAAACCACAACAGTGCATTCATCTGCAGCGGCATCTACAGAGGCCACAGAACATACCTCAGTGCAGAACACTCATTCAAACACAAACTAGTGTCCTGACTGGTCAGATCAGCACAAGATCTCAGGCTGACTAACAACACAATCAAAATCAGGGGAGGGCTTCTGGGAATGCATTTTGTGGATGGAGAAAAAAACCTGGAATTCTGCCCAAAAAAATAAACAGAGAGAACGAAGACCTTATAAAGGTGTAAACAGAGTAGAGTATTATTAGTCATAAGATCTGACTGCCAAAAACGTTGCCTTAAGGTACATATCACCAGGAACTACCCTACAACTAGTAGAGTTCAGAGTTCAGTGCAAAACTTGTCCTGCATGTTTGTGCTATGGACATGCCATGCAGCTGCATGAATCTATTTTGCATGGTGGAATGGACAAAAATATCAGGGAGAAAGAGCAACTTGATCCATATTTAGCATTTACAATATCACACAGGCTCATTTTGACTAAAAACGACTTAGTAACTCCCCAGTAACGAGAACTTTATTAGTATGTGTTCATTTATAGACATACAGAAAGTTACAAACAAGCATCACATGTTCCACACCTTATCTTAGCCACCCAAACTCGCCCATATCCTGTTCATTTTTCTCTCTATCTTGACAGAATGTTCACCAGCGCTAGTAAACACTTCCTGTTTGGCCACTCACAGTCTTTTTAATTAAACATTAAGCAAACATTAAACATATACACTCCAGCAGATTAATAAGTCATAAACTTTAAGTGATGTGAGGTTGCCAGGGTGTTGCACTACAGTTACAGTGTTAATACAATGTTTTGTATGTTATAGGGTGTTGTGTGTGGTTTGTTATCAGCCCAAGTCTAGAATATTCTGGTAATAATAATATTCTTTATAATGTTTTTATCTGTCAGACGAAAATCTGATCCACTCATTAGATCCAGTTAGAACAGTTGTTGTGTTTACATAAGATTCTAAATTCTAAAGCAAACTTAACCTTAGCAAACAAACACCACTAATTATAAATCTAAAGTATGAGTATGAGGGTTTATATTTTTTAAATAAACAAAAACACAGAACAAGAAAAAGACAAAGCAGAAGTTGAAAAGCATCATGGGAAAAACACGACAAACGCATGAGTGAAGATAACGATTGTAAAAAGCACAGTTGTAGTAGTACGTTTGTCTTTGTGTCGGCATGGCTTCTGATTGGCCACTGGCTTTGCAGTGTGGGCGGTCCTTGTGAGTGGGCGAGATGAAGCCGTTGTCAGTATGAGGAAATGAGACTCTGCCGTGATAAAAAGGGGAGTGTTACCATGGTAACACAGTGGGCCGTGTGCAAAAAAAACATTTAGCCACAAATGGAGGGGGTTAAACGGGTCAGATTTCAAAGCATCTAAACTTCCATCTGGAGTTGCGTCTGATGAATTATCTGAGAGAGTTTGTGTTCAGAATGAAAAGAAAGAGTTTGACATGAAAAGAGAAAATAATCCTCAAGAGTTTTCTCATTCCCATCACACTGCTGCTGTAAATGAAACATTTATGAGCACAGACTTACTGAAAACATACAGATAATAAAATAACCAGCACGCTCATACCGACCGTAACTATGAATCTATTTCTAGATGCTGTGCCTCTAAAATTAAAGATCCCCAAAACTGATGAAAAATGAAAATCATCTGACCTCTGACACTGGTTAAAAACACAATATCTGGAAATTGTAAGTCTTGCCAAACTTTTATTGCAGTCACTTTAATGTAGATCTTAAACAGGAACACGAGGAGAAGACGACAGCCAGTGACAAGGCTGGTTAGGTAAACTAAAGAAATGAGGCACTAGGAAACATGTTTTCATCGATCTTTTAAACTTTACAGTTATGAGGGCATCGTGGGAGATGAACTATGAGCTGCTGCAGTTGATAACACGGCTGCATGCTGCCCTCTACTGTTACTGTGAGGCTATGACATCTGTATGCAAAGAATATTGATAAACAATTCACAGCCTCAGAACATTTGATTTTCTGAAACTTCTACTTAAATTAAATGGTTTTAAAATGAGAAACTGTTTAAAAACAGAAGGTGTTTTAATCTTCTTCTGTGCTGCTCTGAGAAGTTTTAACATCTCTGCTCTCTTCTTTATGCACAGACCCCTTTGTGCCCAAGACCTGCAAAAAACCAGCACAAACAGCGAGTAACTGCAGAGCACCTTTGGTTAAAGTGTGTGAAGCACAGAGGGACAGTGCTGCAGCGTGTTCCTTACACCTCTCATAATGTGCTGGAGGATTTCTGTCTGGGTCAAAGGTCGATCTTCCTCATCTGTGAGCTGAGAATCCTCAACCTCACTACTATCCCTGACAAACATGAGAATATTCACAATCAGCCAATCGAAGGCAAAGCTTTTAGAGGGCTGTTTGTGATTGGTTGCTCTCACCTGTTAATGGCAGGCTGAATGAAAGCTGTCTGTCTCGGTTTCTCTGGGTTCTGACCCAGCAGGAACTGGGCCACCTCCTTTGGGTCGTAACTTTTCTCCAGGTTCTGTTGACATATGAGGTCATCTGTTGGTCTAATCTGCAGCATTACATTCGGATACTTTAATCCTGTCTCACTAAAACAGCTCATACAGATCACAGTTCAACAGGAAGAGGAAATGGATCGTTCCACCTCTGAAACCTGATTGGTTCAG
The DNA here is from genome assembly GCA_036877585.1 of Botia kubotai. Taxonomy (NCBI): domain Eukaryota; kingdom Metazoa; phylum Chordata; class Actinopteri; order Cypriniformes; family Botiidae; genus Botia; species Botia kubotai. The sequence continues at coordinate 539 of JAZGTI010000617.1, read as the reverse complement.
TCACTCTGATGTGTCATTATTTCTGCTCTGTGACATCACTCATGTGTGAGATAAAGGTGTGATGGATGCGCTTGGTCTTTCTCTACCCTGGAGTTAATGAAAGCTTGAATGGTGAGCAGCTCAGTGGTCCTCTGCTCCAGCAGGCCGAGGTAAATCATGATGTTACTGTCTCTGATCTCAGAAGAAGAGCCCAGCAGATCTTTCACCAGCGCTCGATCACACTCAATCTTCCCGAACATGCTGTCCACCCCTAGAAATACACCAACACCTTCATGTCTGGTTCAGGTCTGTCATTTATTACATGGCTTTAATATAATAAATGTTGCTGTGGAAATCTGCTGTAGTTTTGCTAAACTACATGTTACACTAAATGAGATATCTGTCAGTTTGTGTTTGTTTTACATGCAGCAGGTAACACACTGTAACCTGAGACTTTATTTGTACCTGCTTTAATCTGATCAAGGATCTTGCTGATATCATCTGCCTGGCCTTCATACTGTTGAACTTGTGTCTCACACTCTCTCTGTAGATCTGTCACC
>JAZGTI010000616.1:42644-54962 GCA_036877585.1 Botia kubotai | reverse complement strand
AGACAGAAAATGAAACAAACATTGGTTTTGAACATATCTTGATGTCACCCTACTTTGGAATGTGTCCTCCTGAGGCAGCATTTTACAGCCTTTAGACGCAGCCAAAAACAGCCTTAAACTTTTTAATAATAATTTTATAGTAATTCACATAATTTCATATTCCTCTTTTCCATACAATTTAAAGTAAACATCACAGTAAAAGATAAACATACACAACATCTTGTGCACTATATTCCATGTCCTCTGGTAGTCACCATAAGGTAGCTTTGTTAGCTTTGTGTCAAGTCATTATTCTTTGGTAATCTTCCCCTTCTGTGAGCCGCTAACTCAAGCGCAGCTATGACTGGATTACTGAGTCAGTGCGAACTTGAATGAGAACTCGAGAACTTGATTTATGAAATAATTATTCTGTTCAATTTGTGAATTGACTTATTGGAGTTCAATGCAAAACTGTTACGGTGGGGCAGGTAGTGTTTGTGATATAAAAAACAACGGAACACAGAACTAAACAATAAATGGTATTTAATGAAAACAAGGAAAACAACACAAACACTAACCGTGAAAATAGTGAGGCAATGACAAATGCAAAACAACAGTGAAAAACAAAACACAGTACACAAAGAACATACACGGCAAGATCTGGGGCAAAAGTATCCAAAGGGCAATCCAAAATTAAAATCCAAATACATAATCAAATAATCCAATGGCCATAGAATACACACAAGAATACACAAAAGAATAATTACTTACGAGAAACCACCGAAACAAACGCCAAACACCAACACTAGAACATACAAAACACGGAACTTAAATACACAGACTAATCATGAGTGAACAGGTGATGATGATTAACAAACACAGGAAGTGAACACAGATGACACAGGAAACAGAACACTACACTTCATAATAAGAGTCCGGACTCCCCGTATAGCGTGGGAGTGCAGCTTCGTAACATAAGGTCCCCCTCCCGGTAGGCGTGTCCTCACGCCGTATAACCATGAGGGAGGAGCCAGGGCGGAGACCTGAGGCGTCAGGGCGGTCACCTGAGGCGCCAGGGAGGAGTCTTGCGACGCCAGGGAGAACAGGCGAAGGCCGTCGCTAAGACAGGAATTAGACGGTCAGCCGCCACCACCGTCGGGACCAATTCCGGAGTGGCAAACTTCACCGTTTGGACAGGCTCTGATGTGGTGGACGCCATCGTCTGGACAAACTCTGGAGTGGCGGACGCCCTTGCCTGGGCAGGCTCTAGAGTGACTTTATAAAAGTCAATTTTTATTCATATCTGATGGTGTTGACAAAAAGTAGTAACATCGTTTTAAAACTTGTTTTATTAAGATTCATATTTGTGTTTATATTAATATGGTCCAAAGACCAATTTAGTCTCAGATTCATGGATTAAAAATTAATGGCCGGTGTAACTGTGGAGCATGCATTTCTATAAAATAAATGATTCACATTTAAGCTGTGTAAATTTTGTTCAATGCATTGTGGATAACTCCAGCAAACGCTGCCTCAGCACTACCTTTCAATGTGCAGAGCAAGAAGAACAAATCAATGTTCATCTAAACAGAGTGGCCTGTTGCCCGAGCATGCTGCAGTTTGAGAGAGGGCTGCCCAGCTGCGCATTAGCAAACAGCATGCATGTGATTCATTGCCTCCAAGGCACCCTGTCAACTCTCGCGTCAGAGCCCTGGGTCAGAGGCATCGTGCCATATATGAATGGATATATTAGTGTCCGGCAGAGGATATCAGAAAAGGACTGTCAGAGTGATTTATTCCAGATGCAAAGAGAGAGCGAGAGAAAGAAAGAGAGAGAGAAAAACCTACAGATTAGAAAAAAAAACTGTCAGCTACACCTCCGGGTCGCATCAAGGCAGTGAGGTAGAAAGCAGCAAGACAGTTGTTTACAAATGCATCCGTCTGTTTACTCTTCACCATGGATGGGAATTTAAAGGCAAATTGGGCTACTCTGGTGGCAATAAGTATAAGGATGGAAGTCGAGACGCAGGGAGAGCAGGAAGGATGTTCTCTGCAGACGTGCAGGATGAGATTTCCTTGGGGGTGATAAAATTCTACATCAACAATCAATCATGCAATTTTGGTTGCAGCTGGCATTTTAGTTATTTATGGTGAGAACATAATGTTCTATGTATACACACACACACACACATATATATATATTCAGTAGGCATGGGATTCACAAAATTCATATCACCACAGTCATGTATGTATTCAAAGTCTCAGAATGTGGGCTTTGAACTCACAGCCGTTGGGTTGAGACACCTGTAGTTTACAACAGTACACCACACAGAGGACACAGACCTCCTAATGCCAAGTTGAGACTGCAAAATGTGAAGTGCACTCAAGCACACTAAAGGACAGCTGGGAGAACAATGTATAGGAATAGTCGGATATGACAGATATGACAATCATATGAGCCATGGCATGGGCCATTTTTTAAATACATATTTAGTTCATTTTTTTTGCTTTTACCGAACAGTAGGCAACGCTGTCACCAAACTTTTGCATGTATGCTCAGGTCATGGTACCTACAATGTTTGCATAATGAGATATAGCCTAAAAAATGTGACCGTTTCCTGAAAGAGCATTTAGAGATAGCAAGAAACATGCTAACACTCAGATGGTCAACAATATCATCTCACTCATTACACGTGTTGTGACATGACATTGGAAAGCAGGGCAGGGTTCATCATTGTAGACCTAATAAAGACAAGATTGGGTAAAATATAGTACTACTATGTTAATTATAAATATAGGTTAATAAATAAATGTTACCGTGTTGCTGGGCAACCGCCTACTGGTAGGGTAATGAACTATATTGCTTGGTGGAAGAATTGTTTATTATGGTTATTATTCTTAATTAATGTAATTGTTTATTGAACACTGGTGGCTTTTATCATATTGTTGTTGCCAGCATTTTATAAAAACAAAAAGCCACTTAAATCTGTGCATTATACAGGATTCGTATGGTCATCTTTGAATGTCAGGAAATACCTGTCGTAAATGTACATTTTTATCTATGATTTCCACTACTATTTCTAGTCATATTTCTGTACTATAACATTACTAGTGATATTACTAATATTACTAGTTGCATAAAAAACTTCATCCAGTAATCTTGAAAAATTAGTTTTAAAAGTTTTAAAACCCTGGTTACAGTGATTTTACTTTGATTTCCAACTACACTCGATTGTACCAGTACTTTTCATATTATGTATGAGAACACTTCATCAAGTGATAAAATATTGTAATGTCTTGTAACATGACTTGTTTTAATAAACAATAACAGAATAACAATAACAGAATCTTGAAGAATCAACTAAATTTGGTTAGAAACAAATTTGAAATAAACAAACAAACAAAAATAAAACACTAAACTCTAAATTTTATTCTGAAATTCAATACAGATTGAAACTTTGTGTTATTCAGTCCATGCTGTGAGGCCTTTAATATGCTAGTGTATGCTAGTATACTAATTAATGTGCCAGTGTACAAAAACTTTTGAGCAAACATGCATGTAAAATTAACGGTGTTTCTGTTTTAGGAATATAGATCTGCATTGTTGATGACTCGTCTTGCAGTCATGAGTGTGTGCAATTTTTTGTCCAATAAAATGCTTTCTATAATTAGCAATAGAGTACAAAATTGTATGCCTTATGGCTGTAATTTTGAAACTAAAGGCTATGAGAGAGAAAGAGATAGCACCATTCAACTGGGGCACACTGCCAGACAATTGTTTTTATGCTAATTTATGATTTCACAGAGTTATGTGAAATCGTTACCCTCTAATACTGATCAAAAATACCACCACAAAATGGACCCAATTGTTTTTCCATAAAAGTGAAAATTTAAAGGGCCTCTTTCATATATGTACTATGAATAAAACTTTGTTAACAAAATACTTGTATATGTTTCATTTGAACTGCTAGATAATAGCTTTGTAAAGGTTAAATCTCTGATAATTGCTTGAATATTGAGACAAGGTAGAACCTCTGGGGTGTTAGTTTTTCTCTTATATGATGAGAAAGATTTTCTGGGAAATTCTGCATTGGTAAGTCATTGTTATCACCTGCTTTTGAGCTGTTTATAAGTGTGTTATAGGTGTGAAGACTGTTACACAATCATTCAGTACAGAGCTCCTCACAGCGATATAGAATCAAAAACTTCAGATTGGTTGGGGGATGTGGGGGGTATAAGCTGATTTATTAAATTTGACATTGCATCTGCCGTTGTCATGCGTATGTAATGGAAAATCAGTTATCGTTAAGCAGGATTTGAAATGCTCAGTCTGTATAAGAGGAAACACAGAGGGAGGGTACATTTTGTCTGTTTTGAATTGACTTTAAAATAGCATTGGTTTTCTAATTTTTGCCTTTTTCTTAATACTGTCAATCAACACATGAATTTAATGAATTAGCATATCATGTAATATATCATTAAAATAATCACCATTAATAACATCTACATCAATATTTGCTATAAAAAGTTCCCAAATTAAGATAATTCAAACAGTATTGTGGCAAACCAAAGCACTAAACAGACATCATAAAACGTGGCTTCAGAAGTCAATATATTGTTTGTTTTTACCATACAGTATAATTGCACATCAGCTTATCACTGGTACCCAACATATTCACTTTGCAATTAAGTTTGTTAATATTTCCAAGTTACACTTGGAGGTGATTCACACAGGTTGCATTTTTGTGTTCCTTCTGCAATATTTTTTAAATGATTAACTATTGTATTTTTTAATGTACATGCAGTCAAATGTCTTTAGCCCTTATGTTGCATCTTACTGTTTTTCAGCATCTTGTACCATGATTATATTAAGGAGAAACATCAGGATCCCTGCATTCTGTTCCGTTCAACAGATCTGCTGTAGCTTTTGGTCTTTCAAAGCTTGAGTTGCTGCTCCATGTAAATGTTGACTAGTGAGATGCATCCCCTGCAGTGTGAATTGCATTAGCTGCAGACCTGCAAAACATTAAGATGCCACTGCAAGCTTCAGTTGTTCAGATTTAAGAAAATCTTTTATTATAGAATGTACCTACAGGACAAGAGGTTTAATTAATGAAGTTATTATTATTATTATTTTATGTAAATAACCAGTTAAAATGAACATGTAAAATGAACAGCTCTACTTAAATCATTAATAAGGCTAACTTTATTTTTAGTTATGCATACCAAGTTCTGAAGATGTGTTTCAAAACTTCTGATGAGCTAATACCATCAAAGAGAGATCAGAGAGCCAGTTTAGGCTAGTATATTATTCAGTGAAAGTTTTCTGAGAAAAGCTATCTATCTGAGTTATTGCAGACCAAGCAGCAGGAAGGAAGACTAACCCCACCACCCCCAGCAGTAGTGTCGGCATGACACATTTTTATCCAGAAATAGACCACTGTTAGGAGGTGAGAATATCAGCCTGACCCGTGTCAAAATAAAAAAGGAGGGTGACAGATTTCATATGTGTTTTTGTAACACATGTCACATTTACACTGTCGAGCAATTCCATTTTTTTTGTCAATATCTGGCACACACTGTAAAAGTGAAAATGTGCACTTAGAGCTATTTCTGCCTCATCTGCATTGGTGTAAAATATTGAGCTTTTTAAGTCGTATTACTGTAAAAAGTATATTTTGGTGTGAATTAAATCATTTAAAAGTTACCACATACCACAAAACAAACGCTCCAAATAAGCCAAGTGTGAAAACACCCTAAAAAACAGTTGCTTTCTCAGTCAGTTGCTTTCTCCCAGCCCTAATCTGATTTGTTCAATTGTTTGATGCAAATTACCACCAGACACATGAAAATTAAGTTGTGTTTACAAGGTACTAGTTATGAATGCAATGTGCAATTTTTAGAAGAACTAATCACTGGATTTGATACAATTTTAGAGACTATTGGCAAAAATTCTTTAAAAGATACCAAGAGTTTTATTCAACCAGTCAGTTTGATGACTTTACCTCTCATGCCAGTCAGACGGTCTCTTCCTGTCTAAATGAGTAAATTTTGGTCAAAATAATCTCCGATCTGGACCTCCAATCTGGACTTTATGCCATGGTCAAAATTCTGGCTAGGTGTGACTAAAGCACAAATGTCAGAGCAATTTTGTTTCGTAATTTGGAACAGCACAATGTGTCTTTCCATAACCACTTTATTTCCAAAGCCATGCACAGCAGCAGGTTGATTGTCAGGATGTTCCACAGGTAGCAATTTAGAATAAATGTGCAGAAAAATGCCAGAGGAGGCTGGGGAACCTCAGTTACCCTACGGTTGGTGCAATGCTCATGGAGTCAAAATCCTGTTAAAATGTCAGCCTAAAAACTTAACTGACTGCTGTATAAACATCACATTTCTTAGAAGAGAGAAAGGTGGATGTCAGTGAAAGGCTGATTATCCACAATTACTGCAGTAATTGCATGCTGGAAAGGAATGAGGCAAAGGGTGCTGAAAGGTCACTATGGCCTTAAGGAGGAGGTGCAAAAGTTCAAGCTGCTGATGTTTGACAAATTAAAAGAGACCAAAAGCAGTGTTAAATCATCACTGTCAAACATTTATCTTATACAGTATGTGTATATACATTAAATATAAATTTTTATAAAGATGCTAATTACCATGGAGTTCAAAATGCTAAGACAACAAAATAAATCTGGGATTCAAATTCTAATTTACCCTCGAAATATAATAAAAGGTTAAGGTTTTTAAAATGTAGAAAAAAAATTCTTGAGACATGAATAAAAAATAATGAAGATTCTGCACCAGTTCTAGGTCGGCAATTAAATGCATGCAAATTTGTGACATTGACCATGTTAACTGCTTTGTTCAAAAGGTCAGATTTCCTTTCTTCTATTGAAGCGCATAAGACACTCTTTTAAACATTCTCAAGACAGGCTGGGATAACATGGATCATTGGGTTTTGTGCAAACCTGTAAAGTGTGCACCGTAATTAAAGCTAAAGGGAGACATGTAAATCCCCAAAAGTTTGAAATACATGATAATTTTTACATTAAACTTTTCAATATTTTATGCTGAAATAAAATTTATAGTGATAACATGTATGAAAATGCTAATTGGAACCCTTTCACTGGAGGTCTCAGACCTTTGCCCTCGGTCGTACATTATTTGAGAAACATCCAAATAATTCACACTGCATTTTTCATTTAATGATAAAGTATATAAACATGCTAAGGTCAGACAGCGTGATTGTTTGTCATAAATTATTTTGATTCTCACTGGAACACCGAATGAGGAAGCAATCAATCAGGGATTCATATGTAATCAATGCCCATAGAAAATTAATAGACTGTCCTATTCATAATTCAACACAATGGTTCTTAATTGCTCCGCGTCAGAACACATAAATTCATGCTGTTTATTCATAGTTCACTTTAGCTTTTAAGATAACTTCCTGCACAGCTGCTACTACCAGACAAAGGCAAAATATCTGGTGGGTCCTCAGAGGAAACCCTGTTATTTTTCCAAGCTTCTGGAAAAAACAACCCACAACAGCTGCATTAATTTGCTTCCAAATAAGCACTCTCGGTTAGAAGACAAAGAAGGGCAAAAAAAGACTTTGTTTTCTGGAAATCTTGTTCTTGGGTGTGTATGTGGATTGTTACAGTGATTTGTGGGGCGTATAATGCTGGAGATATGGTGGATATGGCCACAGTTTGGGCGGGAGGCCGAACACACACAGAGACCGAATGTGTTCAACGAGTGCCACATCTAATCAGCCTCAGTGTGTCCTTCACAGGGCGCTCAGCCGGAAAACTGAAAATTGAGTCAAGCCACTTCAGTCTGGATCCCTGACTCTCTCTCTCTTTTCTCTAGCTCTGGTGTTCAGTGCTAATGTAAGCTATAAGATTTTGTAAGTGGATTATGTAAGTGGATAAAAGGAATCTGACCTTTAATTCATGCACCAACATAAAAATAACATCAACATAGCATCTATGACTTCACATCATACAGCAAATGAGTTTTTAAACTAAGGCTAATTCTGTGAGGGATACAGAGAGAGAGAGCAAGAGAGAGAATCCAAATACAAGTGTTTATTGACAATGATGGCAAGCACAGAAATGGTATGACTGCAAATAGAATGTAACTCAGTCAACAGAGAAGGGGGGGGGGGTCTCAGCTCCAGCGCAGACGGGAGGGATGATGAAGGCAGCGGGACCTAGGGAGGATGACGGGCAGGGCAGGAGATTCGGCAGACGGAAATGGCTGGGTGTAGATTGAGAGATCAACCTCTTGGCCGAACGGATATATTTGAGGTTTTTGTGATCCGTCCAGACCAAGAAGGGCTCCAACCAATGACGCCACTCCTCCAGCGTCAGCTTGACCGCCAAGATCTCTCTGTTTCCGACACCATAGTTCTGTTCAGGCTATGGGAGAGATAAGCGCAGGGGTGTATCTTCCGATCTGCCCCAGACCACTGAGACAACACCACTCCAACTCCAACCTCGGAAGCATTCACCTCCACAATGAACTGCTGATCAGGATCTGGAAAACAGAGAATAGGAGCAGATGTGAACTGGGACTTAAGTTTGTCAAAAGCCTGCTGAGCCTGTGAGTTCCACCTGAACGGAACCTTGGTGGATGTTAGGGCGGTGAGCGGAGCAGCAACCAAGCTGAAGTTCCTGACAAAGCGGCGATAAAAATTGGCGAATCCTAGGAAACACTGCAATGCCTTACGGGAGTCTGGAACTGGCCACTTGGCCATGGCCTGGACCTTGGCAGGATCAGGTCTGATACCTTGGGCTGAAATGAAAATATTTATTCGGCCCTGCTGCTGTACTTTAAACAATACTTTATCTCTACAGCCATCAAAACCTTACTGGCTTGTTTAGGTGTGTATGAAGAGGGTTGGAGCTAAACTCTGCAGGATGGTGGTCCGTCAGAAGCAGCAGTTCGCACATTCTCTGTCTGTCTTGCGTGTCTTTGTAAAACCTCTTTGAAATGATATGAATTGTAAAAGTATTATACAAATACATATAAATCATCAACCATTTTGAGGTCCTGGTGACATGTATCCATTTGAGTTTCAACATCTTGTACCAGTTGAAAAACATCAGTTCCACAAAAACAACGGCGTCAAACGGGTGTTTTTTACGTTTATTGCTAATATCTTGACATAAATGATCAATTCGCAGAAAAATGCAAATGTGACCAGATTAATTTAACCTCCCAGTACAGATTAATCAACTTTTACTTATGAAATACAGTAAGCACAAACTCAGAGGCAAATATTAACACAATATGTCCAAGGAACGGAATCAAGTCGGCATGGAAATCACACTTCTCCGCCTTAACGTAAAGATAATTTATGCTGGAGGACCCTTCTGACATGTTGGACATGAACCTGAAGAAAGGAAGAGAAAATACGAATTATGTCCAGGTAAACAAACTTATCCACCATATCCCTCAACACATCATTAATGAGGGCCTGGAAGACCGCCGGGGCATTTGTGGGGTGTTGAAGGCAGTTTTCCACTCATCCCCCCATGAATTAAACGATTCGTATTCGGGAGGGGGTTGCGGAGGTTTAATTTAGTGAAGACCCGAACTCCCTGCAGTGACTCAAAGGCGGATGAGATAAGCCGTAGGGGATACTGATTCTTAACAGTTATGTCATTGAGGCCTCGATAGTCAATGCAAGGATGCAGGGAGCCTTCTTCTTAACGAAGAAGAACCCTGTACCCGCCGGGGAGGAGGAGGGACGGATGAGCCTGGCTCTGAGTGATTCCAGGCTAAAACAGACCATCCCGAGCAATCAATGTGAGGATTGTGCCGCTGCAACCACGGATACCCCAGAATTACCCCAGACTCAGTTAGGAAAGACACAATCTCCTTACGATGATTGACAACAAGACATACGGAGGCTGTGGTGTGCGTGATAGTAACCACATGATGACCTGCTAGGGATACAACGGGTAAGGGGTCAGACAGGGGAACTGGGGTGAGACCTAAATGGGTAGAAAACTGACCGTCCATGAAGTTACCCTCCGCCCCGGAGTCCACCAATGCCTTAGCCGGAGTAGACACCCCCTGGAACAAAACACAAGACTCAAACAAACATAAAGAAGACTGAGGAGAGACTCTCACCACACAACCCATCAGTGCTCTCCGCACTACTGACGGGCTCTGTCTTTTAGCAGACAGGATCGGATGAAGTGGCCTGATCACCCGCAGTAGAGACACAGACCTGAGTCATGCGTTGATGTCTCTGCTGGGAGAAAAGCTTCATCCTTCCAAGCTGCATAGGCTCAGGGTTGCACACCCAGGACGTGCAAGCCGCCCAACGTTGTCGATGTAGATTCAGCTGTGTCTCAATGCACAGAGCCAGATTGATGAGCTCAATAAGATCCTTGGGTGGCTCGTGGATGGCGATCTCATCCTGGATATCCTTCTCCAGCCCAGACAAAAAACGTGAACGAAGGGCCCTGTCGTTACAGCCGCAGGAGGCCGCAAGGGTCTGGAACTCGACAGCAAAATCCATGACAGAACATCCCTCCTAAAACCACACGGACAAAACTGGACGGAACGGGAACAACAACAACTCGGAATTCTAGCAGACTCAGGTCAGGTATCTAAACAACCAAAACGCTCTGACAAGACTGGAAAATTTGAGGGAAATATAAAGGGTAAGTGATTATTATCGAACAGGTGTGGAAGATGACAGAGATAAAAAACAGCTGAGATGGAACAAGAGCGGTTTGGTTGACGCGGACAATGGAGCACGTGGCGAACTGTCAAACAGACCGCATGCTCCGACACAACATGTAAAACAATACAAACCCGGGACCATCAGACTGAAGTCCTGACAAATCCCTACTAATTCCTGTAGGAATTTCAGTTTATCCAGTCGGATCTTTTTTTATTCCTTGGAATCCTACATCATATGGTGACGTAATATTTAACAAATACACTGTAGACCTGTCTTATAACATGTGAAGGAAATCACAGGTGAAGATATTTTTATTTAATTATTTTTGATGTTTTGCTTAGGTATTTTATTCCACTAACAAATTGTAACAGTTTTCTGGGAACCTCTCTACTGGAAACATGGGAGGCAGGATCAGAACTGAAACTGAATCTCATATGACTGATTTATAACACATAGGCAGTGCTGTACATAAAGAAGTTCTCACGTAAAGTACATAAGAGACTCAACTCAAAATTAATTTCAATAGTTTGAGGTTAGCATGTTGATAAGCTAACAATGGTATTCTAATAAGAATACAAATATAGAGCACATACATGTGATAAGTAATGAAACACATTATACATCTTTATTTTATGAATATTATTTATGACAATTTTGTATCTTTTATATTAATATATTTTATAATAACAATAATAATAATTCCTATATACACAACTTTCAACCAAAGCACAATAAATACAGAAATCCCTTCAATCACCTTAATTCCAAATCGATTGTTCACTTGTTACTGAACATAATGTAAAACATAACATTAACCATCTTTTTTTTTCAGTTAAAAATCAGCTATATTCTCTGTTCATTCCACATTCACTTTAAGGTGTACAGTTGTGAGTAGTGTTTTCTGTAGAGAGAGTGGATGCTTTCAACTGCATTGTATTAGCATTGCATGTTTTTGCCACTTTGAAATTTAGCCACTTTACCGACCAAACACCTTTTACCTCAAGCATGCACACTGTCATTAGTGCAAGAATCACTGTTGGTGTTATAAATATGCAAATGAGATGCTCCCAGGCATTTAGTCTGTACTGTACGCCTGCTGTAGCACTGATACATGAACACCATGTTAGTTATGGGTGCGACTCTATTATGACGTGACATATTGCTTTTCAACTTCCTGTTCATTGGGTTGGCAAGTAATTCTCTTCATTTTTAGATGTGGATGTTGTTACTCTTCATTGTATGTGAAACTTCGAATAAGATGATGTTCTGTCAGCTTTGTGAAAATCGTTTAGCCTACAAACCTCATTCATTATGTGATTTTGTGAAGCACTTATTGTGCTATAATTTATTGTGCTGACTCTATAACCACAAAAATGGTTAGAGAGTCGGACTAATGGTTAGCGAGTCGGACTTGTAACCCAAAGGTTGCAGGTTCGAGTCTCAGGTCCGGCAGGGATTGTAGGTGGAGATTGTGAATTACCAGCACTCTCCCCACCCTCAATACCACGACTGAGGTGAGACCGTTGAGCAAGGCACCGAACCCCCAACTGCTCCCTGGGCGCCGCAGCAATGGCTGCCCACTGCTCCGGGTGTGTGTGTTCACTACTGTGTGTGTGTTCACTACTGTGTGTGTG
>JAZGTI010000616.1:20498-42594 GCA_036877585.1 Botia kubotai | reverse complement strand
CAGATGAACTCCAGTAACTGTGCCAGTCACACTCAAGGACAGCGTGATAAACATACAGCTCGCATTTACAGAAACAACCGCACTGTCTTCATGAATGCAAATGAACAACTGATAATATATTTAACAGAAACATGTTCAAAGCTTCAGTTTAGAGGAAGTCCACAGCAACACACGCTCATTTACATTGTTTGGGTAACCTAGCAAAATTATTTGCACCCTACTGTGCACACCATGAAAGTCAGTATAATACCTAAACCATCAAGCTGGAAAACATCTAGTCAAAATCACCTCGAAACAGTCTCAGAAATTTAGCCCATAACCTCGTGCTCTTTCACTGTATCATTTACTGTAAAAAACCAGTATTCCATTAACAAACACTCACGAGTAACTCCTTGACATTTATATATGCACTTCTGAACTTCAGTACGACGTTCTCACTGCATGTTTTAACTTCTTTCAATGTGAGAAGTGTGTTGTACTTGATCTGATTGTCAGTGTGTATGAAGCTGTTCATCAGTGCTGCTGGATTTTGTGAAAGTTGAGAATCTGGTGACATGAGGGCTGACAGCAGCACATCAGTATTGTGAGCGGCTGTGTGCTTAGAGACCAGCTGTTTCAGAAAAGCAAACACTGAGCCCAGCTGGAGGGAAGAGGTTCCAAACTTCCTGCTGGTTTACCCGCAAACTGCGTCACTAAAGCAACCATGCACAGCTTCAAACTCAACGACACACACACACAACAGAGAACACAGAACACAGACAGACATCTGGCTGAGTCTGCATCTAACATTAAATACACGCTGGTAACGCAGCCGCCACAGAGAACAATATAAGCTTTCAGACTGTGTGATGGGAATCTGACGTGTGTTTTAGGAAGGGCGTGTGCCTGTGTGATAGACAGAAGCTGCTTCTGTATCCATGGCATCAGAAACACAGTGACCCAACGCAAACCAGGGAATCCTCACTAGTTCTCTAGTTCCTCCTGCCTTTTATCTATTTCTTTCTTTCATTTTCTTTGAATATTCTTCTGTTGTTTTGTAAATCTCAATTATAATTATTATTAGAATCTCACTGCTGTAAAACAGTATTAACTTTTGTCTATTGATTTTTTTATTAGTCTTTTTCTTTACAGTAATCTAAACGGCAATAAGGGTTATGCACATAATTGTGATAAAATTACATTGCAAAATAAAAAATTCTTAAAAGGCTTCTCCATATTCCTTTGGTTTGATTTTCCATGTGCTGGATGAGTTTTGTAGGAGTCACTCATATTTACTTTGGTTCTGTTTAAGACATTGTGACACACAGTTGCAGTGGTGGGTTTTGGGTAGAATATAGCAGTATATAGCATATAGTAGTTTTGGGTTGGGGGGTTAGAAAGGAAATGACTGGGATTCCACAATGACGTCCTGCATAGAAACGCAATTCTGGCGTGTATCAACATGCTTGATGCATTTCCAGTCTGGCCTCAATCACAGCCAACCTTTCAAAAAACCTTGTGTGTTTAAAAATGGTGCTACATAAATAAAAACAGAATGTAGCTATTTGTACATAAAAACCAACAAATGCATCATAAACATAATCTGCTTTAATTCTTTGTAAAACACAATAAGAACAAAACAAGCCTATTGTTGCTGCTCTCTCAATGTTTATACATTCATCTTGATATTGTATATTGTAGTCTCTAGAAGGAAATGTTTTGTAATAAACCTAAAGAAAGCTCTAAACATAACTGTGTACAGGCCTTCAATTAAAACAATTCCAAACTCTGCCACAGCGAGTTAAACTCAAAGAATTCCAGCACAAACTATCTGTAGCTGCAGCTGTCAAACATCACGTCTGTTAGTCAGCTATATGATAGTGTACTGCTAAGAGTTAACGAACCTTTTTACACAATAAAGGCAAATTATTCACAAGCAAAATGCCCTCTCGATTCACTGCAACTTCCTGTTATAACAGGAAATACATCAATACAGGAAATGCAACTGTGCTTGTCAAGAGATTTTTTAGGGTCTTTAAAACTGAAGAGAATTACTACAAGCTACACCTTTAAATAACATCAAGCCGACACTGAAACACTCATGTCACTCTCTTAATGAGTTACTGACCGAATAAAAGTGCCATTTAACTCTTGAAACATTTCAGTCTACCTGTGAAGAAAAATGTTTTAGCCTGACTGGGAACCTAACACATTTCTATTGACTAAATAGAAAATTCTCTTAGTGATATAAATATTTTGGGAAGCTTTAAACAGGTTAGAAAAAAATAGCAAACAGCTGCGTCTTAGATTTGGTCCAAGATGACTAATTTATTTTGTAGCAGAGATTTTGCATGCATGAATACATAAATAACCAAATCAAATATTTGGGCTCAGAATTCATCCGAGGACTTTCCAAGTCTTACCTTTCAGATTTTTGGGCTTGTTCTGCTTTGTACGTGGCATTTTCTGCTTTTGCGCTGCTTCAGTGAAACGTCAGCCAGACGGATGCAGGATGGAATGCGGATGATCACAGAGAGAGGAAGGGCAAATTCCGTTCCACACAGAACCCCCTCAGCGCATCTAGAACACACAACAAACAAATACATTCAACTGGAGACCAAACAAACTATTTATTTAGAAAAGGCCAAAAATGACACCTGCATTAACTAGCTTCATCGTTCTAGCTTATTATTTTGAAAGGTCACTCGTTTTGTCAAGCTTTAGGTGGATTGACCTTAAGTCACACACACACATATATATATATATATATATGAGCTGTGATTAGATAAAAGTGTTGCTAATTGTTTCTGACTGACTGACTGACACGCACTCTGTAATACACACAGCTGCTTCTCTGTGACAGGAAATACAGAGAATTGATCAGCTGGAACTGAAAAGCATTCTGAATGATGCACAACACAGAGTTAAACACAATCATTTAATCCAAACAGACGAACACATTCAAAAAGTCTCTTTTCTTAATAGGTTGAATTATTAACATCCAAACGAATGGCATGCAGACAAAGGGCAGAAGATACTGACAAGTGCTGGACCGGTTTGTTTCTTAATACTGATGAAACACATGAACCACTATCTGTCCATGACTACATTTGACCAGTTGATTATGATAAACGTCATCAAATCACAAGCTTTAACAGCTGCAGTACTCAAGTGTGCATAACAGGAACAGACAGTGTACACAAATAAAGCCCACCTTCTGTACAAGACGCTCCTTGTTTTAAATACGTTTTATTTTCTATATTAGTTTCTCAGCTCTATTGTTGACGTGCCTCGCCAAGACATCCCCGCATGCATCCAGTCACACTGGATTCCGCACAAATGTTTCGACAACACATTACATAATACTTACTACGAGTGTGTATGATTTCTCCCCGTGTGGAGCTCTACGGCAATGACATCACCTCCCGGAGGATTCGGGCACACACAGCGCATGCACCAGGTCTCACACACTCGTAGGATTATAATCTTGGACTTCAAACAGTCCCATTGCGAGACTGTATGGAAATAATGTCACCGCCGCAGCACGCAGTTCACATCAAACCTTCTCCTGTAGCGCAATTGTGAAAGCAACCTCCAGGTCAGAGGTTCGAGTCTTACGGAGCACGCATGCAGAATGTGTGTCCTGCATGCACAACGCGCCTGCCAAATGAGCAAATAGAAAATGTAAATGTCTGTCGGGCGTTAGGAAACACCCCGAAACCAGCCTAACAGAGCCGAAAGAAACTGCTGCACCGCGTCACACGGGTCACATACGTAGCCTACTTGGCACACATTGGCAAAAAGATGGCACGCAGGGGTAGCTCCTGCAAGAGCCTGTATTATGGGTAGTCTATATAGTCTACTAAGATCCGCATGCGATGAGACACCACATTTGCCCCCCATTAAAAATCGCTCCGCTTTCACTGCGCATTGTAGTACCACATTCACATGCACACGGGATGAATGGCGCATTAATGCCTTTAGGAACACACGAGGAGGGCGGAGCCGGGGAAAACCCCTGTGATTCCTCTGCAACAGGACGCGAATCAAGACACACTTCCCCAACTGCATATCTAAATGCGCTTTAAACCACACGAAGACAGGCAAAGCGCGTGGGAGACTTGATCATTTGTGTCATGCACTCAGGCGAGTGTGTTTTGCGCTTACCTGGTGTCGCGGCCGGCGCTTCAGAGACTCTCCAGCAATGTTGCGGGCTTGATAAACATTTACACCCCGCGTATTAACATTCTGGAGCCGTGCGCTCTCGGCGAGATACAAAACACGGGCCGGCTCAGTACAGACCCGACCGCGCTACATCAGCTGCACACATGCACTGAAGTTTGAGCAGCCCAGCAAAATCTGCTCTGCAACAACGTGTCCCAAAAACAACAACACTTGGCGACGCGTTTACGCACCACATGCGTCCATACAAGGCACTGCCCCGTGCGTCTACACGCTTATGAAGACAGAGAAACACGTCTGGTATTGAACTTGCGGTACTTACAGGTACAGTGTGAACTGTTGTCAAGGCATTGAACTAGTAACAATCAGAGGTCTGTTTCTTCCTCTCTCGCTCTCTCTTCTCTCACTTTCTATTGCAGGAAACCGACAGGCCCACTGACGTCAACGGGGGTCCCGTCTCCGCCTCCTAACCGGAGCAAATGCAGTGAGGGAGTGTCCTGACGGCCGACGAGATGAATGAATAAATAGTGTTAAACATCACCTAGGCTGGTTTTATTTCACGCTTTGCCTTTACGCACTAATCTTATACCAGAATAATGCTCATTTTCCGAGCTGCGCTTGGAAACGCGCGTGTTGTGCGCAATGTCAAAAACGACAGTCGTCGTTGAACCCCTCACATGGGCCCCTGTGCGCATAGTTCAGCACTGACGGTGTTCCCGGAGGTTCCTTGTTTGTTAGGTCACGTTGTGCCCCTCAACCAGCGCTGGGCTTTCCCGCACACATCCAGCGAATACAACGAGCGTACACAACACACGACGCTGACATGTGCTGTGCACAAACTAATATCAGTGCTGATGCATGAGGCGGAGTGTTTGAAAACAACACGAGACACGTGGCATTTTGTTTGACAAAACAAACGCTTGCATGTCACTGTCAGTACAGCTTTTCATTGTAAACATACGTTACATATTCTGTTTATACTTTGACAGATCGCGAGGAAGTGAGGAGGAGGAGGTGCTTAGTAAAAACATGAAGTTTATTTTTCTGCTCGTTTTGCAGCAATTGATCTACTGAATGATGATGTATTTACATGTGTAGTCAGATGTGAATTCTGTATCACAGACTGATTTCTGAAGACACCACAGATCTGCTATGCTAACTATGCTAAGCCACTCCAACGCATCACCAGACAGACTGTTCACAAACGTGATGTTTCTCGTTTACATCCAAAGCAACTTACAGTATGTCTGCAAGTGTTTGCGTCACACATCGTTTTAAACGTCAGAGTATTTCAGCCCTGACATTATACACAGATCTGTAATGAAGGTGGAAGATGAGCGCTTCTATACGTGTGCGAGTGACGGAGGGGAGGGGCCGAAGCGTCACACAGGAGATTTTTCTGCTTGGGCTAAATATATATATTACCTCTCTCTATATTTGTCCCTGCATTCAACACATGTACAGTGTGGTCGAAAAGTCTGTGTGCACATGGAAAATCTGTTGTGCTTCATTTATACTTAAAAACAAACAGAAGGCTTGAACAATCTCAAGTCACACTGGCAGAAGATCAGGTTTTGCACAGATAAAACTTGTGGAGCTCAAATTCTATACTGTAATTTGGTGACGCACCAAATACCATGAAACATCAGATAAAATGACAGATTTAACTCATTCAAGCTGTTGTGCTGATACTGTCATTTGTAACTAAAATAAATTATATTCGAAAAGCTACATTTTACTTGTAGTCTCAGACTTCTGGTCACTACTGTATATTTGTCTTTAATTTCTAAAACAAACCTCCACAAGCTGTTGTTGCGAACCCGCAGCAGGGTGATGTCATACTGCAGGCAGTCTTGAGGCCCTGTGTGCTCAGCAGTCATGTAAATTTGAGGGGGTGATGGTCCATTCAAAGATGACAGCCAGCCGCCCGCACACGCTCCATATTCTACAACTCTGACTCACTCACTTTGAAGTGCACCATTACAAAATGGCATCCAGCGTATTGTGCCTCTGCTCTGCTGCTCGCTAGTTTGTGACTCTAACTTGTTTCAGAGAATATTAGTGAGTCAAAGTGGCAGAACACTTTGGTTTAATGTCTTTTGCACCAGTTCTTAGTCAGCATGAAACTGGACCCCATTTACTTTCTTAACACATTCCTGTTCTTATCGTGTATGATTGGTACAAATTATTTCAAAGACAGAAAAGGTTGTGTTTATAATCCTTCCGATGCTCACTGAACTTACATGCACTGTAAGGCGCTTTGAATTAAAGTGTTTCATTATTCCTATTTAGAGTGAATTTAATGACAGAATATCAACTGTCAGACGACCAATGGAAACCAGCAGGGCTGCATTATGTGATATCACACAAGCAACAGTGTAAATCAGCACAGCTGTGAAACCCTAACAGCACAATGAAGAGTCAAATACTGCCTGTATAGTGCAGTTAGTGAGAGTCTGTAGAAATAGACAGCAGCCACAGCTGTAAAGCTTCATCCAGGAACTGTGACATATTTCCCAATAAAACTGGATTTTCAATAAGGAAATGAAGCAGGTGGAACTTTTTTATCTTTAGGAAGGTTGAATAATAAGAGAGACTGATGACATCAGTCCAGAACGAGAAGTTGCATCAGAAAGAAAGAATGTATACAGAAAATGATGACAAAGATTCTGGAGATCAGCCATTTTCTTTACAATTCCATTCCTTTAACCCTGTCACCTGTAATTCTATAACATGTTTTGATTTGGCAGTAGTTCCTCTGATGGCCTGATTACTGAAGTTCTTGACCTCTAGTTAAAACACCCATACAGAAGAAAGTCTCCTCGCAGATACTGAAGCCACTGGCTCTTCTGCACTGTTAGCAGAGCGAGGTTCAGCTATTCATATCTTGAGGGTTTGAGATCACATCTGCTTGTCACACTGTAGGAATGATGGAGCTGGAGGAGCTGATTTCCTCCTGCATCTCACATGGATGAGCTTGTGCATGTGTTTGTTTCGAACATCTCTTTATTTACACATTCTCTTACACTTAACATTCAAATCAAGTACATGTATTTTTCACAGGCATGTGCACAGATTTCTGAAGTCAAAGTCTCACAGCATGATCCAGTGCAGTGACAGAAATCACCTAATACTGCTCACAACACCAGAGCGCAATCCCACAATCCACCTCCAGAGCATGACATGCAATTTCCATAGATATGAATTAAAAGTTATACTGTAACTATCATCTTCCACTTCTCTGTTTACACGCCACCATATGATGTTACATAATGTTGCCACGGCAACTGCCGGACACACATTCTGGCCCTGCACACTGCCCTCCACCTGACACCACTAACAGAACACTGAGAGATGAAGTCAGATACTGATGCTCCATTCATACTTCATAGTGTACTTAATATACTTCATTTGCACATTAGCACCTTATAGTGTGCTTAATATACTTCATTTGCACATTAGCACCTGAATAAAACAGATCACAAACATATACTGTACATCTGCACACAAACATTTTATTTCTCCACTGTAATGATCTGTTTTTGGTGAGCTAGTAGACAAGTACATTAACACTGTTAACAAGCACTGCTGTTTACTGTGTTGTTGCACATCTGACAAATGAAATCTTGACATGGTATGTCAATCTTGATGGTATTACAGTCCAAAAACATGATCTTACTATGATTTGTTGTCGTTTAGCAAGACGTGAGGAAGTTGTGCTGCTCTCTGCTAAGGGATGAATCACAGGCTGGCTTCTGTTCTCTGAATGTTATTTCTAGATGAGAAAACTCTGTGTTTTCATAAATGAAAAGCCACTAATATTGGCCACCATGAGCACAATGCTGCTGTTATATTCCCTCTGTTAAGATGTCTTTACATTTGGTTCTATTTTTGTGTTTTGGGGAGCGGTCAGGAGGATGACCAGATGACGGAACATGGGAAGAGATCTTTACACTCAGATGTGGGATCTCAATAGCAACACAGAGACTCTTTTTATTCCTGTGTCATTTATTTCCCTGTTCTCCTCACTGTGTCCTGTGGTCTCTCAGTGTTTCCTGCACACAGCATCAGTTCTGTCGTCTGCTGCTCTGCTCTAGTGGAGATCTGAGTGTGAACAGTGGTTCATGCTGCGTTTCTGTCAGAACTCAATTCACTTTCATTTCATCTGTCAATCGTTTTATTTCTCTGCCTTTATCTTTTGCAATAGTTTGGATTTCCCCCTTTCGACTTCAGCTTTACAGAAATCATTCCGAGGCGTGCGCTCATGTTTTCTCATGTCTGTTTTATAGTGTTTCTGTAGAGGTCACAGGTGACTCTACAGTATGGTTTAGGTAATGACTCACGAGTCATTGAGGAGAGATATTTGTGCTTCATGAGTGTTCATGTTAGAACTCGTGAACTTCTGTAATTCAGAAACAACTGGAATGTTTTTAATCAGCTGTACCTGAGCTGTTTATTACAGTACAGAAGGCTGTGCAGAATACTGGAACATCCCTCCGCCCCAAATTTCTGCACCCCTTCTATTGTGGAAACAAAATGATCATGGGTAAAACTGGGTCTTTTTTTGGTAACATCTCATCTAAACATACTAAGTAGAACGTTTATCCTTTTTTCCATGTGCAAGTAACTTTAAAACCTTAGAAGAAAAGTATTGAGGATAAAAACAGGAAAGCACTGAGAGTGTGTTGAAGGAAAATGTGGCGTTGAAGTTTTCTGCTTTGGCTTCAATTTACTGCCATGAGTTTGTAATACTTCCATTTTAAGTTTAAGTTTGAAGTTATTTACTGCAGTCAAAGGAGAAACCATACAACATTTTAACAACACTGAAGCATCGTTTCACGACAGGCTGGCGCTCATCTCAAGCAGAACAAGGTTTTGAAAAGCTTGACAGTGTCAAAAGTTCCTGTCAGGTTGCCTCATAAAAAAACAGCAGACAGACTCCATTCATCCTCACACTTATAATACACGTTACAAATCAAACTCATCTCAGCTCGATGTCCAGTCACAATCCAATGAAATCAACCAGAATCTCTGTGTATGTGCTACACTCCCAAACTTTTACCAGCAACATTGTTTTGGTTTTAATTGTAATGTTTTATGTGTGTTGTTACTACACTACTGAAGTATCTAATTTATTGTAAAAAAAAAAGAAGACAGTTTGATTGGGTCAGAACACAGTAACATAAGAATTTGCTATATAATAAGACCAGAATTGTGTATTAAGCACAGTGAAGTTCAAAGACAGTTTTGTGCCAAACCCTGGCAGCAGGAGGGGAACATAACTGCCCATTTCAGTGACGGTGGGTCATACTGAGGGACTGAGAGGCCTGATGCGCAGGTTAGGGTGCTTACTGAATAGGGTAGATCTACTGGTGCTCACTGCATAAGGTAGATCTACTGGTGCTTACTGCTGTCCAAAGACAATTTATCTGTAGACCAGCAGCTGTGAGAAATACTATAATAAATGTGAATGCGAGCTTGCAAAAACTGCATTCATACCAACTGCAAAAAATACTCAAGACAGGCAGCCAGGGTTTAGCTGGTTTAACATAGACCAGTTGGTCCATGCTGGTAGATACCATAACTACATGATTAGATGTTCAAATCAGTCAAGCAGCAGCTAAATGTGAATTTAAACTGATTGTTTTCTTTAAATATTAGTCTATTGGCCTGAGACCTAAATACCAGCTGTAAACACAGCCACAGTCACAGAAGTGAGACATTCAGAAGAGAACCTATCTCAGATAGTCATAAAACTGAGAAACAGAAACTGTCCCACACAGAAAACTGGAGCTGTTAAGCGTCTACACTTTCTTGACAGGAAGAATAAAACATGCCACATGCACTGATGGTTTGATTTATTCTCACTGCACAAATGAGCTCTGAGTTAAAAAAGCAAAATACATCTGAATATAATTATCATATGCAATCTTTATATTAATTAAACTGTTGATAAACTCCTCTGGTCCTCTGACGCCCCCTGTTGGCTGCCCGTTAACTCAACAGACACGGAGTCTCGTGAGTCTCGTGAGCTTACAGGCCTGTTTCAGCTGCTGCTAATATTCTGTCTGTACACATTGTATTTAAAGCAGTGAAATATCTGGTGAATAACTTGTGTCATATGTACATTGGCTCTTTAAATCATAAAACTGTTCTATTGAACTGATGTTTTATTGTTTTATTTGGGGCAGCCGTGGCCTAATGATTAGAGTCGGACTTGTAACCCAAAGGTTGCAGGTTCGAGTCTCAGGTCCGGCAGGGATTGTAGGTGGAGATTGTGAATTACCAGCACTCTCTCCACCCTCAATACCACGACTGAGGTGAGACCCTTGAGCAAGGCACCGAACCCCCAACTGCTCCCCCCGGGCGCCGCAGCAATGGCTGCCCACTGCTCCGGGTGTGTGTTCACTACTGTGTGTGTGTGTTCACTACTGTGTGTGTGTTCACTACTGTGTGTGTGCGCACTTGGATGGGTTAAATGCAGAGCACAATTTCCGAGTATGGGTCACCATACTTGGCCTCACGTCACGTCCTTTCCTTGTATTTTAATGCACTTCAACGTCTAAAATTGTACCGGAAATAAATCAAACGGTAATTCTGGAAACTGTTTTAACAGGATTCTTTTTTTTGCTGCTCATAACTAATAGATTCATAATAGATTTTTTTATTGAGATAAGAATCAGGAACTGGTAGAGAACTGAAAACAACTGAAAGTGCAGAGAGAGAATGAAGGTGCAACGAGTGTTTCCCAAGATTTCATTTGATTTAATTCAATGTTGATAAATTAAACATGGCAGAATCTACCGCCCACTACATGAGTTAGATAATAACAGAGTGAGAGAGAATATTTTTACCCATACTGGGGTGGGTTTGTTGTGATGACTCACACCCTTCACTTTTCTTTTACTTCTCGCTGCAGTGAGGAACAGGGCTTTGAAATGCTGGTTGAGGTTTCTCCCTGCAGTGAATCTAATTGTAGTTTATTGTGATCGCGTGTCATATGTGTTCAGTGTGCTGACACCCACCTCACTGTCTAATACAGCAGCTCATGATCTGATGTAAATCACTTACACTTTAGTTTTTTATATAATCTTTGTGTAAGTATATGTACAACACAAACCTCAAACCTGAGCCCTTGCATTCTAAAATACACTAACAAATATTCAGAACATGTCGGCAACAACATAGCAACAACCTGGTGATCACCCACAACCCACTAGCAACACGACGGGACAGGAAGCAAAGCCCGTCAGAAAATCCAGCTGACGCAGTTAAATCTGACATTTAGGAAAACTCTGACCTTCAGATCAAAGAAGTCTTTGAATGGCACGTCTGTGTTATGTAATCTGTTATCCAGATCCATTCTTCCATAAGAGAAAGCATGAATAATCAGCACCTTTCCAAGGGTACAGCGATGGAAAGTCAGTGGAATGTTTCGGAACTTCTTGACTAAAAACAGCATCTCTGTGCAGTGGAGTGAGGGGCGGCAGGAAACTCAAACCTGAGGGAAAATGTTGCTGATGGCTCATTAGCACAGCGTAAACACCTTATCAACATGACACGCTGGGTCAAACAGGAAGCTGGAATCCACAAGAAAACATCTGGGAAGGCCTGATAGAGACGGAGTCATTGTGAGGACTTAAACTTGCACACGCAAAATGACTCTGTGGCATCTCACGCGCTCCCTGAGTGGAAAGATTGCATAACTGTTGCAGAGAATCATGGGTAAAAGTCAGAGCTGATAGTCTTTTAAGAACTGATGAGGACGTGGAGTTCAAGCACTGATCATGTGACCATGAATTGACTCCTTTGAGACAGAGAAACAGAATAACATTATTTCTAAAAAATGTCATTTTCTTATGAAGCACCTGCCAGACAAATACATCTAAATATCCATCTGAAGTTAAGATACATTGCGAATTTTCTTTTATACAGTATCAGGTAAATTAAATTTACTGCTGCCACGGCTCAATGGTTATGTGATGCAGGTTCGAGTCTGCCTCTAATTCCACCTCTAATTTATGGGCATTCCCTACATGGTTATGTAATATCCAGTGATTTATAGTTAATTGCTTGGCAGTAAATGTGAGTGTTTTTTCCATGTGCTTTTACAGCAAGAGAGCACTACGCCCCCCTGTGGTTATATTTTTGTATACAGAAACCCCAAAATTATTTGGATAATTATTTGGATACTACTGCACATCATACACCAATGCACTCACTGCAATCACTATATTAATGACAAATATCAAACCAAGTGTCATTTATAAGAACATAATCACATAATCTTTTTTAAGCAAAGACCTTTACAAAGATTTAACAAAGAGTTAGAAATAAAGACACAATATTGTAACTGTTCTTCTTGTCAAATGTATGAACAGTGAAGATGAAGATGATCTGTTGTTTCTCTGTTGCTGTTTAGATGTCACTTGGTTCATTATTTTGTATCCACTGCAGTTAAATTCATATTTTACTACTCGTCTACATGTAGCACTGCAAGTCTAAACACAAACCCCAAGAGCTTTTGGCCTTTATCTGTTTGAAAACAAAATGATCAACCAGTATTTTTACTGCTAATACATCACTGATGTCCTGGACCAACCCCGCAGTACCTTCACTATCCCAGAGCATCAACACCGAACAAACACACAGCAAGTCAAAGGAAGTGATTCTCGGTTCATGGGCTCATCGTACACACACTCTTCCACCGGGGCACGTGTCCGCAGCTCTGCGGCTGGCGCCCGGACAGCAGGTGACCGCTGCCCCGTCATCAGCCCGCGGCTGTCCCGACCGGCTCCAGCATTCACTTCCCCGGAGAGACACACAATGAGATGCTGCTTGTTCGGCGCCTGGCCAGGGGCAAAGATTCGCTATTGTTTGGATCTTGAGACGCTATGAAACAATAGAGTCGAGGAGCGAGTGTTTGATACACCGAGTGCATTGTGGGACTGGAAGTAAAAGACATAAATAAAGACAGATCTGTGAACTTCTGTGCACTGTGGACGCTTGTTCTCCAGACCTGTGGCATACCTCTGTGTCTAGAGTCCTGGAGCTCCAGGGATGGGTTGAGGGGTCAGGTCTGGTCGCAGACGTCGTTTCCTCCGCTTTTCTCCACATGTTCAAGTATGCAGGAAGTTCTGATGTCTGCATACCTTCTAGACACGACAGCACGTCTTACGAATGAAACAGACCCACCGTGAGATGCACAAACTGACCTGCAGGCGGAAATGACAGCATGCCTTATTTTATATTTCAGGTCTTTGTTATGAAATATGAAAAGAATATTAGAAATAATTGTAAGTAAAATCATTAAACTGTATGAATATTGATAAATAAAGGACCCGTTTGACTGGCGCCTGTAATGAAAAACTGTGAATGTTTTAAGTGTTGTTTTGTCTTTAATAAGAAACGACACTACAGTCTCATTTAAACATACATGTTTTATTATTTTACAATGCTTACATCATTAAAATAAAAAATAAAAGAAACTAATGTTAATTGTTAAAACTATGTTTTAAAATGGCGTGACACTCATCTAATAACCATTAAAAACTGTTAACATGTTATTGGCTCAGTCACAGATACATCAATGTCTGTTCATGTTATTAACAATCAAAAAGCAAACAAGTAAACTGCTTTAAACCGGTTAATTGTCCTGCAGGTCCAGCACTGCGCTGTCCAGAGTCACGTTCTGTTTCTACTGTGATATGAAATCATTCGGTTCTGTTGATTCTTGATAATGAATCTGTTTTGCTGACCCACTGTGCAATTCTTACATTCCAGAAGAGTTCAAGAAAACTGTCTTTTCTTGAGTGGATCATATTACATTCATTTCCTGCTCTGCTCCGAACATTTCCAGGTCAAACACATTCACAATAAAGACAGACTGCTGTTTCTGACAGGGAGATTGAATTTACCAAACATACACGAGTGCAAAACAGGATATAGATGCCAAACTGCTTTCCTAAGTCACAGAAAGATAATACATATGCAGTCTCACTGTCATTTGTATTTCTCATAAAGCATTTTAAGACAATAAATGAAACATAACTGAGATTACATCCAGTCTCCTGAGCTAACAGAAAACAACATCTGATTAATACAATTATTCTCCTCTGGAGAATATAATTTATTAAACACTTTCTGTATCACTGTCCCAGCCTGTTGCATTGAAACGCTCTTGTGTTTTTATCTGTCTCCTTTCTACCAATCCTGAACGAGTTAAAAACATTCTTATGCACAAGCCAATTGGAATGTAGCAGTGCACAATGCACATCGATATCCTGGAATAAAATAACAAAATAACACCATAACAAAACAGAGCGATAACCAGCAGGGAACTTTGACTCCAGACTAGCTGATTAAATTCCTCTGCTGTGACTCTATTGTGCCATCACACTGAGTTTCCGCAGCTCTGCTGTTACAGTCATGAGCATTGTGCTGTTGAAAGCTCCTCAGAGATCCAAACATGCAGACGGAGTAGAAGCTTCAACACAGGAAACTTCACTGAGAGCCGTTTGTACTTCAGCTTCATTCTTTCATGTGCTCACACAGCCAAAATAAAGCCTGAGAGTCAAGCTAGTTAATTAGCCAGTTGTTGAGCATTCAGCTCGAGTTTTCTTCTGTCTTTAAGGTTTGGAATTTGTCTGGAAATGGTTTTAATAAATGAGCTCCAGCAGTATTGTAAAAAAATACTGTGACTGAGCTAATACATTTCATCATTAAATAATTGTTTTTAATAAAATATTACCCAGTTTAAAAGCATGTTAGAGTTTCAGGTTATGGAATATATGTAAAACTTGCAAAAATTGTCACTTATGATTTGGAATCCAGTTCGGTTAGGATGGTGCCGTAGAAGGCAGCACCCTATGTAGGCAGCAGACAGTAAGCCAGCACACTAGGAATAGAGGAAGACCACACTTTCTGTGTGCTTTGGCCGGTGATGCACATCTGTGTTTGTGCCCATTTAAATTATTTCTACCATATTTAGTGCTGAAAACAGTGGCTCCAAAAGTCCCGGGGCCCCTCTGAGAGGTTCCAGGAGCGTGGCACCTCGCTTACAGATGGTTCTGCACGTCCACTCTGGTGTGCCCTGAGGAGGGGGCACACTCAGTATATGAGATGGCAGCCTCTGTCGAGACTACATGATCAATGCAGCAATGAAAGAATTTAAACTCTATAACTGTGACTTATAAAAAGCAATGGTTTCCATCTGACCTTCAGTGTGGTTATACAATTCAAAACACTGAACCACTCAAATTGTGTTCTGCAAAAGCAGGCAGACTACAGACACTCTCACACAGTCAACAAAGATCATTTGATTTAATTATGCCAATAAAAATCGCCTTTATATATGAAATGATTTAATTAAATGGATAACATTAGCTCTAAGCTCTACATTTGAAGCAGGTATAAATGAGAAATATGAACACATCTAGGACAACACGTGCATATTCATATACAATAACATTTAAACCATTCTCCAGAGAGAAACAGTAACATACCAACATTATACATGACCAAATCAATCAATTACTGTATTACATGTCCAAGATAATATCATAGTACTTTTGTATGTCTTTATTGGGCTTGATACGGAGCATAACTAAAATAAATATATGATAAATTAATATATGATAAATAGAAATGCCAAAATACTGTTGTATAGAACAGTTTTTGTACTTTTTGTAAGTATAATTTTTTCATGGTTGCAGCTTGATTTTATTAACTGACATGCATCATTTATTCAAATAAAAACTCACAAACCTTTTTATCTTAATGACAAAGGAGCACAAGATCATTTTCACTGCAAAACGTTTTATTTCATCTGACTGCAGATTTGTGTTTTTACAGAGGAGCATTTGTACATAAATAGATGTTGTGTGATACAAAACTATAAAAGAACAATGTACAGTATGTACACAAGCCACGTTCTGAGGAGTGGCAGTTTGGTTGTCAGAATCCATTTGTGAGGAGCTGCACTTCTGCATGCGACACGACAGACTAGCGCTCAGATGCAGGGAGGTTACGCATTGATAAATCATTCTGTGTAAACATGTGTTATCATGTCTGTATCACTCATGTATCTCAGTGTCATTGTGATGTCATTGTGATGATGTCATAAACAGCAGTCTGATCGAATCCCACTATAACTCTCACACCATTCAATCAATGCAAATTACAGTTTAAAATAAGACTTGTATGTCTTATGGAAAGTAATTAATCAATTACAGCTGTGAGTCATGTGACCGTCCCCTCAGACCAGCTGCTGCTTTTATGACCCTTAAATCTGAGCGAATCAACAATAAACGTCTATTTCAAACACAAAATAAGATACACAGAATGTTTACACAGAATGATTTATCAATGCGTAACCTGCCTGCATCTGAGCGCTAGTCTGTCGTGTCGCATGCAGACTGCAGCTCCTCGCGAATGGATTTCTGACACCCTATATGCTAAAATATACCGTGAGTTTATGATTTTTTTATTCCTTTCTCTCTCCTTTTTACTAGTTTCATTTCTAATTTGTCTTTTAAAATGCATTTGTGACTTTTCTAATCTCTTTTGCAGACAGCAAAGACAAATGAATAAAGAAAAAAAGAAAAAAATGTTGCATTGTTTAATTGTGTTGCATTGTATATGTTTTATGTAAATCATTTCTGTACCTTAACAAGCAGTGCTGGATTTACTCCTTTGTTTGTACCTTCATCTGGTCAGCAAATACATTATTAAAGGAAATACTGTATACTGTCAGTTACTTTATGAAAGAAATATAAGAAACAACAGACAGGTTGTAACAGTAAATATTTCAATCATTGTTGTCTAATGACCTCACTACATTGCAGCCAATGGTGTCGTAAACAGACGTGGCTATTTTGTATGTGACTTCATCTGTAGCATATGTTTAAAATCACACCTGATATTTCCTCTGGTTCATTGTAAGATACAGTATTCTGTACAGTGTACTCTAAATGTGTTTTTGACAATTGTATGTGGGTCAAATCTAGATCCAGTGGGTATTCCATACATACAGACGACTCGCCTGCAGTGCACATACATACCGTATACTGCAGAAATAACACAAGTTTGGAACATAGGCCGTGTAAAATAAAGTCTTCTGGTCAGTAGTGAAGTACACTAGGAGGCCGCTACAAAGCAAGAGGAGTGAATCTGTTTGTCTGACTCCACCTGCATAACACAGCAGCCATGCAGAAGTGTGCAAACCAAAGCTGCAATCCTTCCTGCCGTCACAAACACTCCTGCACAGTACACTGGCGCCCTCTGCTGGACTGATACTGACAGTAAATCACCAGCTGCATAAGAATGAACAACCAATGTCCTCAAAAACATTTAAAATCACAACATAACATCTTAAAACATATTTCACAGTATAAACAAAAGGAAAAGCAGCCCTAAGCTTGTTTCTGTAGATCTTCAGTGCTTGACAAGCACAAGCACATAATATAAAAGTCAAAAAATTGTAAAAAAAAATGATATTGAATTAAAAAAGTACTAAAGCTGAAGAGATAAAGGAATACTTTGGCTTAAATAAACATGAATCTCCGTGACAACAGAAGCAGAGATCCCATGATTCTGTGCGTATCACTGTTTTCAACTGATCGACAGGTTTGTTTGCTTTGACACACGTCACACATAGAATTCACTGTTAATAGACAAACATATGATGATCACAAAAACAACAGCAGCAACATTGACATGAAGATTAAAAAGACTTTGAAATTAATGTGCAATAACAAATGCAAGGAAAATATTTAAAAATATTCAAATCACAAATTGAAAGCAATCAAGCTATCTAGCTTGTTTTTAACATATCAAAATATAACTGTTCTTCTGTCTGAAAACTGTTAACAGTAGAGTTCTAATAGATGTGTCACCAGTACATAAATGTCAATTAAAAAGGTTGTTGAACTTTAGGCCTAACTAATGGTTTTTAACCACCGACCATTATAGCATTCAGACATCAAAACTGATGATCATTCATCACAGGGAAATGGAAAAGCAAACAAATCATTTTTGTTAATAATAATGTCAGCTGTGGTAAAACTGTGTGTTGTTACAGTACGCATCA
The DNA here is from genome assembly GCA_036877585.1 of Botia kubotai. NCBI lineage: Eukaryota > Metazoa > Chordata > Actinopteri > Cypriniformes > Botiidae > Botia > Botia kubotai. The sequence goes on along the minus strand of JAZGTI010000616.1, from coordinate 24,344 downwards.
CATCCCACACTGTTCAATAGCTGAAAATCATCTCTGTGTATCAGCAGAGCTCTCTCCTCATCCTCATCCTCACCTCACTGCTGCTCTGTGTCTATAATCAGAAACAAGGAATCTCACGAAAGGGAAACAGTTTTCCACTGCATCAAAACTGAAGATCCATGATAAAGATCCATGAGCACCTGTTTTCCTTATGACCTCTGTGTGAACTTCCGCACAAGAACTTTCCAGTGCAATACATGTTTCCAGGTGTCCTAACATCCCAGTTTAAGAGGTGTCACACAACACCAGTGTGAGGAGAGAATCAAACTCCACAGAGATGTACAAACGTTTCTGAAACTGGAGAATCAGTCCAGGATTGTGAGGCACTCGACTCACAGGAGGCGTGTGGCTCGTCTTTAAGGCCTGAGGTTTAAATCTCTGAACATGAGCAGAGAGAGTATTGCCACAGTAATGCTGGATAAAGAGGATCACACATGAAGACTGGAATTACTGTGAAAGAGTGTTTACAGGAACATTACAGTAGATGGACAGATGACATAATCCCAAACGATGGATTACACGCATTACAAGTTAAAAGTGACTTTTGTTTTAAAACACAAATCTGTTGAACCCACACAGATGTGATAACAAAAAGGCTTTTTTCATTATGGATCAATTTGTAATGGTTTATAGTGAGCAGATTACAGCTGAACCTCCTCCACTTAAGATCCCTGATGTTACACAGTGCAGTTCAGACCGTACGTTCAACACAATCCTTTAACATGTCAAAAGTGATAAAAACACAATGATAAAACACCAGAGAGAACATCCAGAAACACCAGCAGGACCGTTTCAGCTCAGTTTCTAATGTAAATATAAAAGTGCCACATCATAGAAGAGAGAGAGAGAGAGAGAGACACACAAGTAGAGAGAGGGGGACAGAGAAAGAGAAGCTAGACAGATAGCCGGACCCAGACAGGTAGACAGATGTGATAGACAGACAGACAGATGTACAGAAACACACTAAAGAATGAAGATGTCTCTTAATCAAGGCAGTCGGCACTTTGTTTGAGTTTCCAGTCTGTTAACAGCAGAATTGAACTTTTAGATTCTTCAATCATGTCCATTCCAAAGGGTTTCCTTGTTACTCCTAAAGTTACTCTCTGTACCACAGGCCACACCTCTGTGGTTTAACCCCACTCACCTGAGCCCCGCCCACTTTAGCTTCTTCCAGCTTCTTCTGTCAGCTAATTGGCTGTGCCAGTCAATGAGCGGGTCCATTCAGAGGGTGGCCAGTATGCGTGAGAATGAGATGATGACTGTGAGTGTGGTCTGGCCGACTCCAAACACCAGAGCCTCTAAAGGAGTCATGTCCTTCCCTGCCACCCGATACACACCTGCCACAGCAGCACCTGAGGGATGATGTCACAACAACATCACACACACCTGCAGTGACATCACGCTTCAGTGACACCTACAGTCTTACCTCGAGTCCAATAAATAAAAAAACAAACTAATTCATGAAGAATATGCACTGAATCACTCTTCAGAGAATAAACCTGGTCATCTCACATGGTCTCCTCTAAAAGAATCATTAAGAAACTATTTCTCAAACGGATTTACAAAAATATAAAGTCTATAATCAAAAAGAGCTCAATATCCAATTCTTTCCAAAATGTTAAGTATGTCATTGCTGTTAATTTTATAGCTTTAATCTCTTGAGCTATGAGAGAAAGAACAACTTCTGATTATCTGTCCTGTGAATGACATTGAGTGCGTCAACATCAGCTCAGAAGGACAAATAATGTGTTTACTTTAACTTTTACCTTAATAGTCAACATGACAACCCCATTTACTTCCTACATACACATTCCTGGTCATACTGTGCACAGTTCATCAGTACAGACAGGTGTATGTGTAACTGTTCATAAGTGCTGATGTGTGTGTGTGTGTAGACATCCAGTCAAACTGCATCTATAACATCACAGCCCATAATACTTTTGTCATGTGAAGCATTTCCAAAGGAAAACAGATATTCAACAACTGAATAATTGAAGGACAGCATTAGATGTTTATTCACTGATCATGAAAAGTCTTTACATGACAGATGTTGAGACCAACATTTTTCAGAACAACACACTGACGAATTATTCAAGATCTTTCCAGGAATCTGAGTTCAGAAAGGAAAGTGTAAAGGTCCATTCTGATCTCATGTTGACAGTCATACATACTGTATACAAATGATCAGTCAGTAAATATTTGAGTTTGTTCAGAAGTCATCAGTGTGCATCATTTGTACTAATGTAACAGCTGTAGATCTGTACCCAGAAAGAGAGAAAAACACCAAACGTGTGTTTCCTGGGACTCAAACCCGTGACCTTTGTGCTGCCTCACCATTCTATTATATCAGTTATAGTAAACAGGACAATCTAAACAGAAGTAAGTGGGAACTAACTGGTTATGAGACCTCCGGACAGTGAGGCCAGGAAGCCCACAGCGACCAGCAGCAGTGTGATGAGACGTCCTCTCTTATGATGCTGCAGCGTGACACACATGAGCAGACCGACAGCGCTGTGAATGAAGAGAGACGAGAAGAGACACCAGAGAAACACCCAGTACCACATTTCTGCAGAGGAAGAGAGACACAGCAAACCAGTAAAGTGTTAAGCTGCTTCAAGAAATGCTACTGTCAATAACTAGCATTTCATTCCACACGCAGCGGCAGTTGATGTTTCACTGCAATTCTATTCTGTCTTTAAAGAACATTTTTTTCCAGAAACATTTTTTGTTATGCTGCTTGAAAGTCTCTTCACATCCTGATAACAATCACTAAGATGTGGTCTAAATGTATTGATATATTTATATATCTTCTGTGGAAGCACAGGACCGTAAAATGTTCCTCCAATCACTACATTCGGTCCAAATGTAATGATTGGATGTTCCTCTTGCATGCCAAGCTCTGATCTTATGCTTTCAAAGCTAGCTTGCTCACCCTGTCAGTTTAACCAAGAATAAAACACAAGTTCCTAATTTTCAAGTTGAACATGTTCTTGAGTGTTCTTCCTTCAGAAGTTCTGCTTTCTTAATCAAAGAGGAAGCGCTTTGTGAGGACGTCTGTTAAAAAAAACATTAACAAACAGAACAGAAACAAGAGGTGTTAACTATTGGTTAATTTTGTCACTAACGACAAAAGTTGGTTCTTTCAGTTACCAAGGAGACAACTGTGTCAGTGAAGAGAATGCTTCACGAGACCAGACATGTGATTAAATAAAGAAAAGAACAAAGAAAAGTGAAAACTTTTGAAGGTGCAGATAAAATGACAGAAATGTGATGTATATAAATAACCTGTTTGACAAATAAAGATAATCTGCAGTGTAAAAGTGTGTTTTGAGGACGTGTGCACAAAGCTAGAACTGCAGAACGACCAACACAAATACAAGCTCAGTTTAACAGAGCAGAACACACAGTACTGAAGCTGAAGACATTATTTATGTGTCTCATTTACAGAACTCTGAGGGCAGTAAATGGACAGTTTGGTTCTGTAGAAGATTCTAGAATATTGTATGTGCCTCTTAGCCAACCGATGGTCTGACTGCTGTTATAATGCAGTTCCACAGCAACAATAACCGCCTGAGAAATCACACGGTCATGGAGATAGCCTGCTGACAGCCACAATCAGACAAGAACAGCACACAGTTCAGATCAGAGCACTTCTTTAAATGTGCAGGTATATATAAACCAAATGAGACACAACAGAAACAGAAACAACAGATGTAATCCAGAAACAGCGTCTTCTGAGCTGGAGCACACACACACACACACACACACACACACAAACTCACTCACTCACACTCACACACTCACACT
>JAZGTI010000616.1:0-20448 GCA_036877585.1 Botia kubotai | reverse complement strand
ACACACACACACACACACACACTCACTCACTCACACACTCACACACTCACACACTCACTCACACACTCACACACAAACACACACACACTCACTCACACACAAACACACACACAAACACACACACAAACACACACACAAACACACACACACACTATGCCTGGGCTTACAGAGGGGTGTCCATCAAACTGTTACCAGTACACTGAACCCGACAGGACAAAACCTTTGATAGCACAGCCATGCTGTACCAGATACACAACTGCAGATCTCATGAGACGACGCTGACTACTGCCTGAGCCAAAACACACCAACACAGAGACAATGAGCACTGAGATACAGTGAGAGAAAGAGACACTGTAACACAGAGATGCTTACAGAGAAACACATTTTAGCAGAGACATAGGAAGACACTTAAACACAGATATAAGACAGCACAGAGATGGTAGAAGTAAAAGAAACTTCAGTTTCTCTTCCTGCATCATGGATCCACAGACACACTGAAGCACAGGTGATACACTAATGTTTTTTAAATGATTTCTGTTTATGTGCTACTGACCCACACTGGTAGAAAATATAATGATGCTTACTGTTACTGACACTCATGTTTTATCTACCAAAAGGTGACAGCACAGTTCTCATCACATAACAGCACAGGAAAATGACTAAACCAATGAGAAGCGACCACAAGAAACAGGCGACACATTCTGTAGGTCTCCTAGGCAAGTGAACGGTGTTTATGAATCATCATGGAAAGCTATACATTGTCTTTTTAAAAATAGGGACGGGGTTAATGTAAAGAGTTCTGCTCATGAAAGGTCTCTTCAAACATCATATGTCAACAACAGAGTTTCCATGGCTACAAAAGCCTCTTTTGTTTGGCCGTCAGTCAGAAAGACAAACACGCTCTTCAACATCAGCCTGAAACGACACACACAGCAACTAACTGGACATCAAACCTACAGAGAGCAGAAAAACACTCAAACTCATCTCAGCTTCTTTAAACAAACAAACAAACAAACAAACAAACCTAGAGTTACAGAAAGCAGACAAACACTCACACTCATCTCAGCTTCTTTAAACAAACAAACAAACAAACAAACAAACAAACAAACACACAAACAAACAAACAAACAAACAAACCTAGAGTTACAGAGAGCAGACAAACACTCAAACTCATCTCAGCTTCTTTAAACAAACAACAAACAAACAAACATAGCTGAGTGTCTGTCTGGCCTCATCTCACAGTTCTAGCTCATCATCATTATTAAAACAGCAGGCTGGAGTTTCTGCCCACACAGGAAGTATCACCACTGTATGCTGAAATAAACACAAGTTCATCTCTCAGGGTGTGAGGCTGTTTCTGTGTTGTTTAAATAATACACGGATCTCATACTGACGGATCTGAGCAAACTCCTAACCCTGCGTAGTAGTTCAGTTCAAATCATACTCAAATACAGCTAATAAAAGTCTTAAATAACTGTTGGCATAAGTTTCTTTCTTAAACAGCAGAAGGAAATAAAATCACTGAATCAGTTTGTTTCACTGAACAAAACAGGAAGTGACGTGAACTTTTAACTAGATGAATAAATAAATAGATTTTGGCGTTTGTTTATCCACAGTTGAGCTTGGCAGCTGTGGAAATTACTAACTGTTTTTGTGTGGGTAAACACTGCGCAACAAAAGCTCCAGATGTTTTCTGGATGTTTGCTAGATGTTTTCTGGATGTTTTCTTGGTTTTCAGATTCTAACAGCATATGAGTTTATAATGACACAACGGTGAATTAATAATGACAGAGTGTTTGTTCTCACGTGTGCTGATGATTTTCTCAAAAGATCTGTCACAAAAATGCTCTCCAGGCCCCTTGATGTGCTGCATCACACCAGATTCATGATAATGGATCAATTATAGAGAAATCGACACTGAAATGATGTTTCATCACATTAATGTGACACACAGAGCTGGAGTTGAGGTTCAGAAGTGACTGTACTGCATGTCTCTAAATCTATGAAATGACCAGAGCAAACGTTTAGTCTACAAGTGAAGAGTGTCGAGCGCTGTGGAGGAGAGAGCCAGAAGCCCAGCCTCATGTGGAGAACAATATGCTGCTGGTAATGACTAAAGATGAACTCTCTGAACGCTCCAGCAGAACAGAAGCAGGGACTCAAGATTACCCAAACATTTCTAAGTGACATGTTGCTTATTCAAGATTCACACCAGGTTTTAAAACACCTCTTCATTTACAAATATACAACACAAAACAACAACACAGAGTCTTCTGTGCAGTGTGTCAGCCAGCATCAATTCAGCAGCCACATGCAGAAGGATGTGATGCCCTGAAGCAGTGTTTGGATAAGCAGAAGATCTGCGACTGAAGGTAGAACTTTACCTCACGGCACTTGTAGATATATTATATTGAGAGAATATCACGCTGGTATTACTGTATAGTGTTCTGCTTCTCAGCTATCAGAAAACACTGTAACTATCATGAAATATATGTGAAATATACTACACAGTACTAACTGATGAATACATGATGATATGAATAACTTGTGTACTCTCATGATAGTAATACTAAAACATTCTGTACCGTAGATTAATATGAGATAACTAGCTCATGTGATGTTTATGATAATAGCGTGTTTTTCTACACCATCATGATGGTTCTGTCATGGTGGATAAATATAATAATCATCGTTTTGACAGTATAACCCGCCACTAGTTCACGGATATACAACCCATTCTAATAATCAACACATACAGTATTACACACGAATCATCAGGGTAAAGTGTGACCTTGTTCACATCAGAAGCGCACAGCAGCTCCGTTTGGAGCGGATCTTTCCTCCCATGTGCACGTACCTGTGAAGTGCTGTAGGGTCGGTACTCTGCCCTGCACCCAGAGACTGAGCACTTGCTGAACCGACAGATTAATAGAGTAATCCCGATTCATGGTCGCGCTGTCCGGCTGGAGCGCAGAGATCTGAACGCGGAGGACGGAGACATGGAGCCTCCTCACCGGTGCCGGTGTTTGACGGGCGGAGCGGCGGTCCGTCTGATCAGCGGCTGCTCAGAGGCCATGGTGGGTACGAGACACACACACACGCGCGCACACGCGCGCACACACACACACACACACACACACACACACACACACACGCACGCACACTTAAAGGCGCAGTGCTCTTAAAGGCAGGAGAACAGTGAACAGTTAGATTACAGCCAAATAATCTAGTTTATGAATGAAAATAAAGGATAATCATGGCTATTATATAATATAAACAGTTTGTTTATCAATACAAGTCATACATTTTTCTGTAGGATTAATAGGAACACAGTCAGTGGACAGGGTGAGACAGTCTGTCAGGTGAATTAAGATGTTTCACTGCAGTCTCTCTCCTCTGTCTTCCTCACTCTTTTACAGGGAATTTCCTGTAAAATAAGATTCTAGCAGATCAATAATAGGAGATATCTGAGAGACATCTGACAGTGAACTAAAGGGACTGTCCAGGAATTAAATGAGGCATTAAGAAATACAAATATCTGAAGAAGTTTTTCTCAGCTCCAGGCAGAGGAAAGAATCTACAATATTTTAATGTTTTCCTCCTTAAATTACTATAAACACCAGAGTATATGTACCAGAACATCATGACAAGCAAACATCTGCACCCAGTCATATGAAGCTTTCCATATTCTGTCATACTAAACACATGAGTAAAAGGGCAACAACTCTTTTTGATGAGGTCTGCTAATGGAGACTTTTTGAAGTGAAGTGTGTTCCAGTATTCCAGAGCACTTTTACTGGACATCGACTGATGGGAACTCCAGCAGAACATTGACATCATCAGACCGAGCAGGTTGTGTTCCTCAAACACACACCCTCATCATGTGACACTATTTACTGATCTGATATCTGAGCCTGCTCTTGTTGTATTACCTTACAAACCCAAACCTGCAGCTTCTGTTTTCTCATTGTCATCAGTCTATTGTTGGAACTATATCAAATAATCCTCAAATCACAGGTCATATGACGTCACACCAAAGTATCGTATGAGGTGGTGTGAGAGAAAACAGGCGACATGCGATCAGGGTTTGCAGAGGTTTCATTTATTTTGTGAAAGAAACTCCAGCCCTTCAAAAGGGCAAACACGTTTTTGCTTAAAGCAAAAGTAGAACGTGTCGTTCTCAAGCATTGTGGGACTCTTCACTAATTGCATGGAGACAAACTCAAAAAACAAAACAAACAACCCAAAAGGGCAGAAATTAAATCATGGGTCAAAGTATCAAGCTCCAGTTTTCATGTTTTAAATTAAATAGTAAAATAGTAATAGTAATAGTAATAGTAATAGTAATAGTAATAGTGAAAGTACTGACTTTAGCAGATATAAAGTAATACCTCTCACTGCTGTTCATCTGTGTGCTTTGATTTGGTTTAGGTCGACTTAGGCCTTCAAATTAACATAACAAACAGCTGAATTATTTGCATATCACAAACACGTGAGGTTTGAGGTTTGTGTAAAAACAGAATAATTATATAATGATCATTACTCCATGGTGATATTCTAATGTGTTTTCTCTGACACACGAGAATTCGTGATGGAAAATTCCACGTAGGACAACAATTAAGTGTTCTTCTGCCCATTGACCACGAGATGGCGCTGTGGACCTACATGGTAGTAAATGAGTCATTACTGTCATTTTTATAGATATGTCAGAATTTCAGTCACCTGTTAATCACACACACGGGTTGTTTTTAAGAAACTCAGATCCTGTGATCCTTTAATATCTTGATATCATTGTTTAGTGTTTCCTGTTAGAAACATGAGCAGTGTCCTGTGAATGGTGTTTTTGTGCAGTTTTTGTGCAGCTCACAGTCAGATAAACACATGATGGCTCCAGGTGTGTGAATGTGGACATCTTCAGTCATTCCTGCATGGACATCAGTATGTGTGAATCAGTTGTTTATCTGTGTAACTGAATCTAAGTTCTGTTATTTCTGTTCTATTCATGCAGTTCTTTGTCCTCTGCTCTCTCTCTCTATCCCTTCAGGTGACTCAGGATGTTGGCAGTTCATCTGAATATCTCAGCTGTCAGAGTGACCCGATTCTATGACATGATCATGTCCCAGCCTGAGTCAGAACCGCAGATCCAGTGAACAAACGCAACATGACACCAGAGTCTATTCATCCCTCCAGATGCCCTCTTTCATTTCTCTGTGGGCTGATGGTTTATTGTCACACACTCTAGTTAAAACTGAAGAACTGAAGACCAGTTTCCATGCATGAGAGACTTCAAAGTCATCTGAGTTTTTCTGCTCACTGGTGGTCTGACAAACAGAATGAGAGATCGAAACTCACGTTCCCCGTGAGTTCAAACAGAAAATGACTTTGTAGCTCTTACTCATATTTTAAGCAGTGTTCACCTGCTGAAGTTTCCTGAGGTAAACAAATAACAGCTTGTACAAGTGTCTGATGTGGGACTATAAAGGTTTAACCTTGTCTAACCCGAGTGCTAATCGGTTGTAAGATCATGGCAATGAAACTGGTGCTACTTCACACACCTGTGGATATCTGCCTGTACCTGCCATAAACTGAAACATTTCCCAAGGCTACAGAAAGCAAACTCTTTCTATATTCTGGATTTTTAGCTGGATTTTTCACCGATTACTCAATTCTTTACACTCAAAACTTGTCTGATCTTTATAAAGCGACTTTAAAGTACTTTTATGACATCAAGAGATGCATCAGGTTAAAATGCTCGTACAATAATTAAAATGCTTATGTTATGCTTATGGTGTTACACAATGTCAAAACATGAAAAACATAAACGCATAAATGCAAACATGCAACACACTCAACACATTCATTTTAAATGCATTTGGTTTTACCGTAAGCACAACACGTTGTTACCACTTGCAGTCTGAGTTTTTATTTTACACACATTAAACAGTTACAAGTTTTGTCTGGGCTGGAGGGTGAAGTTGGTCTTAAATACAGTTCAGTGTTATAGAATCTTGTAATTCTGCACATCATAAAGAAAAGGTGTGTAACATGAGCAATGATCTGACTGTTTCAGAGAGAGTCTGTGACATCAGACAGACCCTTCTGTCAATCAGCGGTCAGACTCACGGGAACCGGGTTCTAGAACCTCCTCAAGGCGTCCTAGAGTTAGAAAATGGGGTGGAACGGAGTGATTTTTTTGAAGGTTTGAGAACAACCTGTTAATTAGAATGACACACAGCGTTTGAGCAATGCCTCTCATATTCCTGTTTCAACATGAAGGTGTAAGTGGCTTTGACAAACAGGCCCCGAGGGTTTGGATTTTCAAAGGCAGAATTCCCCTCATTCAATCAAACTGGCTGTGGGCGTGCACACGGCAGACGTTTGCTCTGGAAGACATGATGCAGACGTCCTCGTTCACTCGAAATCATAATTCTGTTTGATCTTCTGTTTGTCATCGGTTACGTAGTTCATTTAATTGCAGGGCAGGTAAGAAATATCACAAATCTACCAAAAATCAAAGCTGAACATCAGAGCTCTGATTGTGACAGTCTGACTGTGTCTGATGTATCTGCCAGTTTAAAGACAATTTAACTGTTGCATTCAAAGAACCTTTATAGAACTTTAAGCAAACATATATTTAAAACTATATATTCAAATTACAATGCATTCTTATGCAGTATGCATACCGTTACGGGGGTTGCTAGGGTGTTGCTATGGTGCCCTGTCTGATCACTTGTCCTGAACATGTGACCTGAATATTTTGAGGTGTCTTTCATTGTCATATCACAAGATATGTTTTTATCTTTGATTACTACTCAGAGTTTGAGTATTAATCATTAGCTATAAGAATGAACAATAATATTTGCCTGTGCAAACCAGTAATAAATGAAAACCCTGACCGTCCACCGCACACAGAGGGAGGCTTTTGTCTTGTGCTTTCTTGAAGACAACATCTGTGATGTTAAGCTGTGCACACAGGTTTGGTTCTTCTGCTCTTCATCTCTGCTGAAATAAAGAGTCAAGGATTACAAAGGACGATTTCAAAGGCATTTCTGCAAACAAAGTGCATCTGATTCTGTTGGCTGGAGGGTGAAATTGCAGTATAAGCATTTCAGATAGAATATAACCTGTTATTTACCTGATTCAGCTCTCTCATGCAGAATGGATGTCCTGTTTGTGACACACAAGTATCAGCAGGTGATTTGTGTTTGTTAAACTAGATCTGCACTGTGCTGTCATTCTAGAGCTGAAAATCCCACAGAAGGTGTGATCCACAAGACAGGCTGTAGAATGTTCCACTTAGAAAGAGATTTCATCTTTCATAGTCCAGGAAACGTATCTGAGCTCTAAGTTGATATGTTTCATGTTTCATGTTTCATGTTCTTTTCTTATCTCGTCACATCTGATTGCATGGCTGAGATCTTTTCTGTAACTCTAAAGAAGACACGCGAGATTACTGGGCTGTTTTTCTGAGAAGCAGAAGACTATGGAGAAGTCTCAGTTTGTTCTACATGTCATCTCAAAGCACATACAAATAATAACTTCAGAAATGAATGAAGACTCTATTTCCTCTTGCAGTTATGAAGTGGTTCAGAAGGGGTTTCACATGTTGTGTCTGTGGTAACATGTCTCGTGGAGGTTTTACCAGGTTAAGATCATGAGGATTAGTGGATGTTAGTGGTTCAGGCATTGGGATGATGTGGTTAATGTTGGGTTTCGATTCCAGATCACACATCCTCAGAACTGAAGAGCACAGGACACGTCTCTGTGTCAGCAGACAAAATAACAGAAACACAAACTGTGACCATATCATCAGCATTAGATTATCTGTAGATCTCATGACAGAATCATCTGCTCATAGTAAGTCATCATGTCTGATGTCATTTCTACAGCAAAAGGTTGTAGTAAAAATGTTACTAAATATTGCTGTTGTGTTATTTTATTACAGTGTATTACAGTATATAAATGAAAGTGATTAATGAATTTGGTGTAAGATGAATTTTACACCAGATTTCCCCTGTGTTTCAGTACATCAGAAGTGTTCCTGGAGGAACTCTCTCAGACAGTGTCATGCACCTCTGTAAGTCTCTTATCAGTCTATCTCTCCCTGCTGAGTTTATAGCTTTATAGCTTCCTCACAACTCTCTCCTCGAGCAGATAAAGAGCACGTCACTGTTTATATCTGACAGATTCCTGCACGACCACTTCCTGTTACAGCCCAGACATTTCCTCCGTCTGGAGAGAGTCCAGTGTGTGTGTTGTGTACCTGTGTGTAGCACCATGACAAGTGCTTCTCTGACTCATTATCTTGTTTTTTAGTCACATGTTTGTCTTACTAAACACATGATGTCATGCTGAGAACACATTACACACGTGCAGGTTTCTCTCAACAAACAAACACACAATAACAGTGACAGCATTACAACCCAATGATCTCTCTCACCTCATATGTAGTTAGAGCTAACTATAACCTAAACTACCTCATCTACAAATAAATGAGTGACCACAAGGTGCTCATTAAATGCCCTGCTCAAATGGCCAGCTTACACCAGCATGAATTTCCATGTTGGTTTTAGCTGGTTTATGCTGGTTAGCTGCTGGAGCATCAACCAGTTTTTCATCAACCAGTGTGGTGTTTCTGATGAAGATGGTTAACCAAAGGAAACTTGCTGGTTAAACAAGTTAAAAAACTTATCGTCTAAACCAGTGGTTTTCAACCTGTGGGCCGCGCCCCCCCCCGCGACGGTATTGCAGGGGGGCCGCCAATTATTATTAATAGAAATTGTAATGTGGGGCTTGCTGATCCGTTATGTATATTTTCTGTTTATTCAATACATTACCAGTTTATTCAATAAAGACAATTAACAGCCTTGCTTCCAAGTACTTAGTTAACCCGACACAAAAAGCGGGATCGTTTAAATTCTTTTGCAGTGGGCCGTGGAAACATATGTGTTTGGCTGTGTGGGCCGTGAGTTAAAAAAGGTTGGGAACCACTGGTCTAAACAAAATAAGCAGATGTTTTCTGCATTGTTGGTTTTTAATTTAAAACTCCTGTCATCATTTACTCACCTGATATTCTCAAAACACAGCAGTGCATCATGTAATAAATCTTTTAAATCCTTTTTTAATATACAAATATTATTGAGCTATTATACACCCACAGACACTGTGTTTGCTTATTGAAAGCGTAATCTGCTTTGAGCTTGTATCATTTGTCAACACAGCAAACTAAAGACACACCCCACCACCTGGTCTACTGTACACAATACTGTATTGTACACACTACTACACACAATACTGTACACAATACTGTATTGTACACACTACTACACACAATACTGTACACAATACTGCTATTCATGCCTGATGAATATACAGTAAAAGTCTGTCCAAGTCAACAATTAAAAAACTATTGTTTGATTCTTTAACAGACAATACATATAAAACCTTTTTTAAATAACTTATTTTATTTAATAGCTATTAATTCACATATTGTAATAACCCACTCATGTCATCAAATTATGTTTTGGCCAGTGTGTGTGTGTGTGTGTATGTGTGTGTGTGCATTTGTTTGTTTGTGGCCTCAAAAATGGTCGTTTGGTTATTTAACATCCCATGCCACATGCCAAATGTTCCAGTAAACAAAATGATTCCCCGTCTGTGAAAACAAGGCTCAGCCCGGCTCAGTGACGTCACCAGCCAGAAAAGAGTTCCAGTATCTGCATGACTGAAAATGACAGACTTCTGCAAGCAGTACTCAGGGCTGGCAGATTCTGGACTTTTCTAAATGAGGCTGTTTTGTGGCAGGAGTTGGCATGACAGATACGGGTTTGATTTCACTTTTCCATTGTGCTGTAAATGTGCAGCCCAGGATTTCTCACTATTGAAAACTTCTAATCATGTAGTTTATCATGAAGAGGTGTGCTGTTACTCTCCCAAGTCATCAAATCAAGTCTTCATATCTGCAGGCCAAAATACCTGAAGACTTCATTCAAAAACTGTCATGATGTCATAACCATGAGCTTGTGTTTAACACACAAATGTTTAAACACACCTCCTTTGACTCGTCTCTGTACCTCTCAGCTCTGTTCTCTCTCCTCTCAGAATGAGGTCCAACCTGCTGCTAAAAATAACAGCAGACTCTTCAGACATATTCAGCAGACAGCGTTCCTTCTCTCCCTCCCTCTCTCACTCTCTCTCTCTCCTTGTCTCTCTTTGTCCATTTGCTCTGTTGTATTCTGTTGCAGGCTGAAGAGAAAGATTCACGCTGTATTAACACACATGGGCAGGTTAAACACTGTAGGATTCAATGATTCATACATTAGATCAAAATAATATCTATATTTACAGTTATTCACTTTTCAGACACTTTTATTCAAAGAGAATTATGTGTACATATGGATGTCATGCAAAGGGGTGTGTGTGTGTGTGTGTGTGTGTTTTAGAACGATAACTCTACCCTATGCTCCTCCTTTTCCTCCTTCTGGGCTGATTGATTTAACAGGGGTCCTCGGCTCTGAGCCCCAAACTGCTGCGTGCGCTGCATGTATGTGTGCTGTGTGTGCATTTTTGTGTGCATGTTCTTTTTTGTCACTGTATGTACACACACACACAAATGTAATTATTAAAGCTATTAAACGGCTTCAGTAGACCTTGAATAAAACTGATGGGTCATATTAACTATTTTAAGGGATTTTTCATCATTACTGGAGCTTCACAGCATCTATACCCAGCATCTATACCCAGCATCTATAGTCACTTTCATTGTATGGAAAAAAGCAGCATTTTTGGGTGAATGTTTTTGTCATTAACCTGTAGATGAGGGATAATGCTGTCAGCAATCAAACACACAGGGCTGAAACTCGGGCGTGTGGGCTTCAGTTCACTGGCAATACAGTGACTCAGTCAGTGAAATATGAAAGAGTTTTTACAGTCACCACAGAGAGATCACTTACACTCAACTATGTCACATTTTTTATGGTTAAAATGGGTTTTCAGTGTATATTTACTCATTCTGTAAAATGGAAGCTGAACAGCAGTGAAATGTCATATCAATATCATCAGCAGCACATTCTCTGCTTGGACGAACATTTATTTTCCATTCTTTAGTTCCAAGCTGTTTAAAGCTGTTTAGTTGTACATCCTCTAAAATAATGAAAATATGGTGCTTGACTCTCGATCACTTTTTCCCTACAATGCCAGAGGGTTGTGTTTGGTTGCTAGGTTTTTGCTGCATGTTTGCTAAAGTTTTCTGAAAGGTTATTAATGTGTTGTAAAGGAACCTATCATCTTCTGGTGTCCAGACATGGCTTGTGTTCATTCTTCAGTGTATGTCTATGGGATTTTGTTGCTTGTTTATTGTCTACCAGGCAAAACTATGAGTCTCGCCTTAACATGCCAGAAACACAAGAAACACAAAGAACACATTTATCACCCTGACATGAAGATTCTAGAAATGTACGTCAATCCAGGAAAGAGGGACATAAATACCTATTCATGGCCTTTTTCAAGCCAGTTTTGGATTTAGCTGTTCCATCCATGTGGTGAGGAACAGGCGGACCAATGAACTGAGCTCAAACTAGAATCTGGATTTGGGATCCTGGGATCCAAACAAAACCTTTTATAAGTGGAGTTCTTTGGTTTCTGGATGTTGGTGTTTACCATCACCAGAGGTCCAAATGTACTTTCTTCAAGTGGCCAGGAAAAATAAAAGCACAAATCCCAGTCCACTGCTGACTTATGTTTAGATTAAGAGCTAATTTCATGAGATGTTGTGCTGGCTTGATGATCTGACGAGGTTGAAGGCAGATTTGTGCCTGAGAGAGTCAGATGATGGATCAATTTATTGGTTTAACAGAAGGAAGAGAAACACAACAAGCTAATTAAAGGAACGTGCTAACTAGTCTTTCATTAGCGGCTGATCACAGACAGTTGTTAGAGCTCTGATTGAACCACATAATAATGAGATGTGCACAAACACAGCATCCACACCGCCATCAGTTCATCAAACACACACATCTCTGCCACAGCAGATGTTCTTTAAAGACTTAAAGAGTCTGAAGGTTAAATCACTCAGTTTTCAATCTTTGTTGGAATGCAAAATAACTGTCCTGAAACTGAAACAAAGTCTAAGTATCTAAGTATCATGAGGTTAATTAGATGCATTTGTTAACAAACTTTCTCATTTAACCGAGCTCTACATCGTCACCAGTCTGTGGGAAAGTTGTAGGGCTTTCTTTAATAATCCATCACACAAACCCTCGTTTTTACCTCTACAACCTTGAGCAAACTAACTTTCCCAAACTAGACACAAACTAGACTTCCAAACATGAGAGCAACATGACAAAACTGTGACATTTCCATCCAAAAAGTGGAAGTCAATACATCCCAGTCCAGGAACATTCTGTAGTGTGATTCCAAAGCAGTGAAACATTCTTGAAAACACACACAGGTCACCACCTAGACGCTTGTACAGTATGTACAATGTTCCACTAGTCATCAGATTCACATTATATTATAGTTTTACTGGTCTACACACTCAGCTGAGGAGAAACCCTATTTCACATTAGACGCTGTTGATTTAGATAAACCACAGCTTTCAACTCTGAAAGAAAGTGTAAAATTGTACATTAGGACATCTGTAGTAGTTATTATTTCTTATTTTTCTGATGAATGAAGATCTGCCACTTGCTTTTTTTCACAGTGTTGCACCTGCGACATCACCTTCCAGAACTTCACTGCTTCATAAATCAGCCACAGACACCTGAAGACGCCTGAAGATCATGTGGGAGATGTTTGTGTCCGTTCAGTCCGGTCTAGAGGAAGATTTAAGCAGAAGAAAGAGCTCTTATGTGTGCTTGTGGAGAACTGCAGGGCAGAACGGAGGATGACATTCTGCAGCCGAGCGTGAATTTGACAGGATGTCATGACATACCTGTCCAGACTGTTCATAACTCTGCCCTTGACACACACACATTTACTTCTGAATGAGGACATTACAAAGACTTCTGCTGTTTTTACACACAGCTAATTATAAACCATATTACCTAACCTCTTTGAGGAGGTTCTGCTCATCTGTAACACCAGTGGACTTCTTCTAAAGCTCCTCCACAACCTTATCCAGAAATGACTTGTAAGGATCAGAAATTGTGAAAATGTGATGTTCACTCCACAGAAGCAAATGAACAACACTAGACGAGATGAGATGCAGACCTGCGTGTCTAATGATTATCATGTTCTGAAGTCTCCAGCAAAAACATATTGTTCCACCTCAGGCTCCAGTTTAACATCATTCCAGCCAAACAAAACACCAGAGAGAGAGAGAGAGAGAGAGAGAGAGAGACATCGCCACACACACACACACACACACACACATTCCATAAATCATCTCTGTGTTACTGATGAGAATAGAGAATGTTTTTCATTTACTGTGGCTGTAATTTTATTTAGGCAACTACAGAACAACAATCAGCACTAACAATAAAATGAAAAGCATAATATGCAGTACGTGATGTTTGTCTAGCCACCACAAAACTCCTGGAAGAACAACTGAAAGAGGAGCTTAATTTATGTGTGGAGATGCAAGTCATTTATTTAAAAAAAACATTATGACGTCAGCACCCGTCAGTTAACACAACACTCTGAAACTTTGAGTTAAACAAAGAGGCACACACACAGAAACTCACATGTGAATGTGACATTTTATCTTTCCGTCAGTTTGTAGTCTCTCTGTTCCTGCAAAACCCTCAAGACACATACAGACAGAACTTCAGATACAGTGACATCAAACACAAAACCTCAGCCTGGTTCACTTCTGCAGAATACAACAGAATACAACAGAACACTGAGCCCATTTACTTCCAAAACGTGCATTCCTGTATCCATGACTACATATCACTCTATTAAAATAACATTTTTTTATTACATTTACATTTAGGCATTTGGCAGACGCTTTTATCCAAAGCGACTTACATTGCATTATACTACACATTGATCACTATACATTGAGTATGTGCAATCCCTGGGATCGAACCCATGACCTTGGCGTTGTTAACGCCATGCTCTAACCACTGAGCTACAGGAAAGCTCAGGTATTATCGGGTATTTTTCATGATCAGCAACCTCTGATCAATACAGTGTAAAGATCTGTTAAACTGAAGAGGAGATGTGTACAGGTGTCGAGCTGTTATATCTCCATTTTTCCTGCTACTCTGTCTTTAAATGGTCCCCATACCAGACCCATGACTTTCTCCTCTGCCCGGCCACATCTGTACCCACTGAAAGTAAAAACACAACCATGAAATTCCTGAGGAGTTTGTTCTTCTCCCCACGACCCCAAATATCTTTGAGCAGCAGCCATCAACTATATCTGGATTAGTCACATGGTTTGTGGAAGGTTCTGGGGTTTGTCGAGGGATGTATCTAGCTGAACTGAACTACACAAGATGCCAAACTGTGGCAAGACGCAGTTCATTAACTAGGAAATGACTGGTGACATCTGATAGGTGGTGAACGGTCTTTACCAAAGATCTCAGACTGTCTTAGCAGGAAGAGGGATTCAATTCAAAGACTTTTACACAGAGTTTTATGCCAGACGGGCCGGACTTAAAGAGCGAAAAGTATCTGTCACCAGGGAAACCGCAGATCTGATGGAACTCACGGTAAGGTCTGACCCAGTTTTAACATTCCTCACAGACAGTCAGTTTCCGCTCGGATACACTCAACGAGCGGAGCAGATCCAGAACAGCTTGACACGCATGTTTTTTCCATGTTGAAACCTCTGCAGACTGGAGGAGTATGTGGACAGCCGTCGTCAGTGTCGTAAACACACACAGTTATCAGTCTGTGATGATCTCGCTGCTTCCTGTGTAATACAGGAAGCAGCTCTCATTGTTCCTGTCGTGGCCTCACTTCAGGCTGTTTCTGTATGTTCATACAAGTCAAAGGTCATTCTTAAAAGACAAAAGATGTTGCATGTACAGCAGTTATGTACAACAAAAACATGAAGGTCACCAAAGGTCTTGAACACACAATCATTTACGATTAACACCTGATACAGACAAAGAGGTCACACACAATATAAGCACACTTAAAATGCACAAGTATTGGGTGAAATAGAGAATTATTTAGTTCTAATTAAACTTTATGATAATAGCTATTTTTAAATGATTTTATATTTAAAATAATTTCTCTCAACATCTTGGATAATTTTGTTCACCCAAATCTCTAAATTTAATTGTTTTTATAAAATATAACTGAAATATATAACTATAGTTCCAGTTATATTTTATACAAACATTTTTTTATTTTATATAGAAAGAAATGCAATCATGTAATTAGTCTACATGTGCACACACACACACACAGACATACAATTCACATATATACACTGACCTTTGGATGACCTCTCAGTGTGGACTCTCTCTAGAGTTACATAACAAAACTTCATTCCCAGACAGTCTCTATTGTTCTGTTCTTCCCTGCAAATCAGGTCCAGACTACAACAGACAAAACAGAAGAAAAACTCTAAACAAACAGGGCTGGAAACCTTTATGAGCAACAACTACACAAGATTCACTGGAAGCTGAAGCTTTCCCTCGAGAGCATATAAGAACAAGTGTGAATATCTCCCCTCAGCAGTCAGGAATGAAGAATGAAAAGTGGTTTATACATCCACAGTGTTCCTCAGAGAACGTCCATCTGCCTCAGGCGAGGAACACACAAACACCAGCTACAGCTGAGGTCAGATTGTAGCATCTTGCTTTGAGGGTTACAGTGGAATAAACAGTATCATAATAAATCTAGATATTGACTGGTAAACGGGGCATTCTCACAGGCGGGTGAAAGGGGCACTGGAGCACAGCAGCTGTGAGCAGACAGGATTCTGACAGGAATCTGGGGGTCAGACAGGATTCTGGGGGTTTGTACTTGTGAGACTGGTGGAGCAAATATGGGTCAGATCCCACCGTTGAGCTTCAAAACTGTTCTGCTTTTGTCTGAGAGGGAAAACTCTTCACTAAGAGCAAAATAATACTGTGAAGTAACTGTACAGACGTTGAAATGTGTTTCATTTCCTCCTTTCAGATTTTGCTGTAAGTGTCTTAAGACAGAATACATATAACTGATTACATCATATGTTGTTGAAATGTCAGCCGCATATTTAAGATCACCTGAAATGTCATGTGTATTATTCTGTTTGTTTTTTACCCACCTTTAGCAAAACATTAAAAAATGTTCATAAATCCCAACACAAAAATAAATAAATAAATCCCTACACAAATGTTTACGGTGTCGATTGAATTGTTTGTCCTGTTTACACACACAGAATTTCATCAGTCTGATCAATCAATTAGGCTGGATGTAAAGATACGTATTAAAAACAAGACTTTATGTAATATACAGCTATTGGACTCAAGATTTTGGACTGTGGGCGGAGCTACTCTGTAACTGTAACCAAACAACGACAAACTGTCTCATTGCAAGTGGCTTTTTCTGGTCTGGTTGTCTGGTTATAATACAGGTAACACAAAAAGTTGTGGGTTGTTATGACAGACATGGAACTGCTCTGCTGAATGTTTGCAGCTGGCTGGAATGTGGTGATCATGGCAATGTTCATAAAAAATGAACAGATGGGACATGCAACGCTGCCAAACCAGTCCAGCACACACAGTGTGAATATATTTCCTCACTGTCCAGTTAGGCTCTGAAGAAAACACTGAATGTATATAAAACAGCTCAACTCTGAATTCCAGAGATGGAAGGTTTTGTATGATGCTGCTTCGCTTTTGGAAAGACTCACTTATGTCTCAGACAGTGTCTTGTCTGGAAATTTGTTACTGTAGTTTAACTCTGGATCTCTATAAACTAATGAGTGGTTGTTGCACCCATCTGAATGAAGGGGTGGAAGAAGAACAAGTTTTGGGTTCTCAGGCTGGAAAGCAGGTTCAGAAAGATCTGTTTGTTCAGGTTCGAGATGTCGGTCTGAGGGGGGACAACTGATGAGCAGGTGTGATATGTCAGGTGCTAAACTATACATGTACCCATGTACACGTTTGCTATGATATCACTTCTGAATGCTCCTGTGTGAAAAGGTTAAATCACACACAATGTGTCACCATGTGCTCATGTTTATGCTGTTTCAAACATGTAAGACTGCGCCCGCTTCCCCCTAAAGTCCTGTTTCACCCTCAATATTTAATGATAACACATGTTGACTAAATAATGACAACACTGTATTTGTATTTGGTCTATTTTAATTACTGCTGCTTTCAGAATAGATATATCACTCTGGATAATGTAGATACCCACAGTTCATAAGAATACATGTATTTAATTACAAGTATTTAATCACATGTATTTATCACAACATTTTGTTTTGGGAAACAGTTTTTTGGACAAGATGTGCTTTGAAAAGAAGACAAAACAGATTTAGTTCTATCAGTCAATGTCCCTCAGATTTCCAACACACACAGCGCAGCAGAGAGCCCCACAGTTCAGACTGAGAAAGGACACACTGACAGATTAAAGTGTAACACTGATCTGTGTGTGTGTGTGTGTGTTTCCTGGGAGGTCAACAGTGGGTGTAAATGTTGAAGTCACCTGTTTGTTTCCAGAATGTTGATATAGCGTTATGTGCGCGTTATCAGGCAGCAGTGTCACAGCAGGTCTCACCCAGTGACTGTTTTAAACTCTACAATGAAGCTGAACACCAAATTAATATTCTTCAACTGATATGTCTCAGGTTCATCCTGGTTTTATATCTGTGATAGTTACATCACAGATATAAAACCAGTTAGTGGTATCAGAGGGGGAGGAGCATTTTCAATCTAGAGGGAATGGACAGAAATTTAAAGGCAACCACCAGCAAGAACGTTTCATGACAAACATTGTGTTGCTGTTGTCTACAGGAGATCAGCACTTTCCTTAAACACAAACTGTACTGAATATCCAGTTCTCAAAAAGGGCTAATGGCTCCTACAATGTAAACCGCTGGTGCCAAAGTAAAGCCTGGAACAAGCCATAACACGGCACAGTGCTGTTGTGTGTCTGCTTTCAGATAATGTGGTAAGAAGTAGTTTTGTGATGGTGTGTATGGAACAAATTCAGCGTCATTAGAACTATTTTATGGCACCTTTGCAGTACATGTATGGATGGAAGATCTGCTCATTGCAGGAGAGAGCAGAGATGAAAGATAAGAGACCAGAGAGTAAGAAAGAGATGGGCGAGCGAGTGTGTGTGTGTGTGTGTGGAACTGTTAATGGAGCTGTCAACACCCCACTGCACATCATCACTCACGCACGCACGCACAGACACACACACACAGACACACACGCACGCACAGACACACACACTGACATGCATTTAAACTTCCACAGAACAAAATAGGAAGACAAAGAGAATGAGAGAGAGAGAGAGAGAGAGAGAGAGAGAGGGGTATTGCGTTTGAAAAAAGATACGATTTTTCTAGAAAAAAGATAAGATTTTTGTCTTAAAGACATCAGCCAAAAACAGACGTTCTTTTCTTTGGAATAAAAACAATACCAGCAGAAAAGAAAACACAGGTAAATGATAAATGAATGTGTTGTTGTTTGTCATGAGAAGGTCAGGAGATGAGATCCTGAAGTGGAAGTACAGCATGGAAAGGTTTTCTCAGCAGCAGCTTCAGAGTCCTGTATAGCATCATGGGATTGGCTTTTAAGGATGTACACGTCTGGTTGATCAGTTCATCTGATGAAAGGATGAGTTAAGGTTTACCTGAAGTTCCTGCTGAGGTGATATAATTCAGAACAACCCCCCATCTCCAAGCAGTCATGGTTTATGGAGTTCATTCTTTCCTCTGCTTGCCTTTTAAATGCTCTGGATTCCAACACAGTTCTGCACAGCTACAGGGTCACTAAAGGTCAGTGTGATTATAAAGGAGCCAGAGAGACACACAGAGAAGAATGAGAGAAGCTGTCAAAAGTTTACTTCCACAGGTTTGTTTCCACAGGAAGCTCAACTGATTACTTCTGTTGATGGATTGGATGGGAGCTTCGCTCACAGCATCCTGAAGAACCTGGAGTGCTAACACAATGGCCTCAGGTTCAATCTCAAGAAGATCTCAGTCCAGTCATCATGATGCCCTTGACCAAGCAGTGTCTCAGATGTTTCTACAACAACTCTCTAGGAGAACAAATAGAAACAAATTAGACAATTGTTAACATACAGTAAGAGTACAGAGCTGCAAAGTTCATACCAGGTCACATAATTTGGGGAGTTCAGGATAATTCTCCATTAATGTATGGGAAACAAATGCTGAAAGCCTGGAACACAGACACATAATCTGTTACAGAGGACCACACGTGCTTTCCACTTTTTTGTGATTGTTTTTTCAGATGATTGCAAGACTGTCCAAAAATCTCCCAAAACACAAATTCCTTCTTTGTTTTAAAAACTCAAAATTCATGTGCACTTTCACAGACAAACTGCCTGTGGTAGTTTCAGTATTACCACAAATCTCTCGGTCCTGGAAATCATCGTTATGGCAACGGTTGGGTACAGAACATTGTTAACTCATCTTCTTTCTGACATTGCAAACAAACCGCTTTTGGTTATACAGTCCAGTATCTGAAAAGAGTAATCCAGTAATCCAGTACTGAAAGAGCTCTGAGTCTGAGAGAAGTTTATTTAGCCCCATAAATGTTGTCTGTGAATAATGTAAAAACATAAACATAACAAAACAAATCCAGATGATGCTGTTTTAACAGCATGCTGTTAAATGCTATATTTATAAATTGTTGGTTTATCAAATCTTTAAGTTTGAGCATTAGTAATACTGATGTTTGTCTTAGCAGGCTCTGCTAATTAACCAAATGATTCCTGAAGTTAAAAATCATGCAAAACATGGAAAACATTGATGCTCAAGCTTGTTACAGTGGGATGTTTGTGGAGGAAGCAGGTGCAGAGAAACACAATCTCACCACGCATCAACCTCTAATGTTTGACAAACGCTTGTTCTGTGATGTCTGCCCATATGATTAGCCCTGAAACAAAGAACAGGAATCTGAGCGTACAGAAACTCATGACCTGAAAACTAAGACAGTTTGAAAAACCCAACGCTGTGTTTGCAATGTCATCTACACAACAGCGCTTACTGTGTGGAATACTGTATCCCACAATGCAATTCAACTGACTTCCAATATGAAGAATAAACCGGAAGTTTGAGCCACAATATTTTTCTTGACTCACTGTTTGAATTAACTGCTTATGAAGAGTCACAGTAACATTTTTACACGTAATTAAACTTCCAAGATGACAACCACTAGACATTTTAAAATACTGAAACCAAGATGACTTACAAAACCAAAGTGAAACTTTAGTGAGAATGTAGTCATTTATTTCATACAGCTTCAGTCCTGGTGTTCAGCATCAGAAGTGCATCGCTTCAGTGTGTGTGTGTGTGTGTGTGTGTGT